>JBBPBS010000657.1:0-114833 GCA_037974835.1 Cicer judaicum
ACACCTATTGGATGCACAAGATTGGTTAAAAACCCTAATTGGACAAGAATTAGCCTACGGAGGACAAAAATGACCTAATTGTTCATCCAATGACACAAAAACACCTATTGGATGCACAAGATTGGTTAAAAACCCTAATTGGACAAGAATTAGCCTAGGGAGGACAAAAATGTCCTAAATGTTCATCCAATGACACAAAAACACCTATGGATGCACAAGATTGGTAAAAAACCCTAATTGGACAAGAATTAGCCTAGGGAGGACGAAAACGACCTAATTGTTCATCCAATGACACAAAAACACCTATTGGATGCACAAGATTGGTTAGAAACCCTAATTGGACAAGATTAAGTGTAGGGAGGACGTAAATGACCTAAATATTCTTCCAATGACACAAAAACACCTATTGGATGCACAAGATTGGTTAAAAACCCTAATTGGACAAGATTAAGTGTAGGGAGGACGAAAATGACCTAAATGTTCATCGAACGACACAAAACACCAATTGGATGCAAAAGATTGGTAAAAAACCCTAATTGGACAAGAATTAGCCTAGGGAGGACGAAAACAACCTAACTGTTCATCCAATGACACAAAAACACCTATTAAATGCACAAGATTGGTTAAAAACCCTAATTGGAAAAGAATTAGCCTAGGGAGGACGAAAATGACCTAAATGTTCATCCAATGACACAAAACACCTATTGGATGCACAAGATTGGTTAAAAACCCTAATTGGACAAGAATTAGCCTAGGTAGGACGAAAATGACCTAATTGTTCATCCAATGACACAAAAACACCTATTGGATGCAGAAGATTGGTTAGAAACCCTAGTTGGACAAGATTAAGTTTAGGGAGGACAAAAATGACGTACATGTTCATCGAATGACACAAAACACCTATTGGATGCACAAGATTGGTGAAAAACCCTAATTGGACAAGAAGTAGCCTAGGAAGGACGAAAATGACCTAATTGTTCATCCAATGACACAAAAACACCTATTGGATGCACAAGATTGGTTAAAAACCCTAATTGGACAAGATTAAGTTTAGGGAGGACGAAAATGACCTAATTGTTCATCCAATGACACAAAACACCTATTGGATGCACAAGATTGGTTAAAAACCCTAATTGGACAAGATTAAGGGTAGGGAGGACGAAAATGACCTAAATGTTCATCGAATGACACAAAACACCAATTGGATGCAAAAGATTGGTAAAAAACCCTAATTGGACAAGAATTAGCCTAGGGAGGACGAAAACAACCTAAATGTTCATCCAATGAAACAAAAACACCTATTGGATGCACAAGATTGGTTAAAAACCCTAATTGGACAAGAATTAACCTAGGGAGGACGAAAATGACCTAAATGTTCATCCAATGACACAAAACACCTATTGGATACACAAGATTGGTTAATATCCCTAATTGGACAAGAATTAGCCTAGGTAGGACGAAAATGACCTAAATGTTCATCCAATGACACAAATACACCTACTGGATGCACAAGATTGGTTAAAAACTCTAATTGGACAAGAATTAGCCTAGGGAGGACGAAAATGTCCTAAATGTTCATCCAATGACACAAAAACACCTATGGATGCACAAGATTGGTTAAAAACCCTAATTGGACAAGATTAAGCCTAGGGAGGACGAAAATGACCTAAATGTTTATCCAATGACACAAAACACCTACTGGATGCACAAGATTGGTTAAAAACCCTAGTTGGACCAGAATTAGCCTAGGGAGGACGAAAATGACCTAATTGTTCATCCAATGACACAAAAACACCTATTGGATGCACAAGATTGGTTAAAAACCCTAGTTGGACCAGAATTAGCCTAGGTAGGACGAAAATGACCTAATTGTTCATCCAATGACACAAAAACACCTATTGGATGCAGAAGATTGATTAGAAACCCTAGTTGGACAAGATTAAGTTTAGGGAGGACAAAAATGACGTACATGTTCATCGAATGACACAAAACACCTATTGGATGCACAAGATTGGTGAAAAACCCTAATTGGACAAGAATTAGCCTAGGGAGGACGAAAATGTCCTAAATGTTCATCCAATGACACAAAAACACCTATGGATGCACAAGATTGGTTAAAAACCCTAATTGGACAAGATTAAGCCTAGGGAGGACGAAAATGACCTAAATGTTTATCCAATGACACAAAACACCTATTGGATGCACAAGATTGGTTAAAAACCCTAATTGGACAAGAATTAGCCTAGGTAGGACGAAAATGACCTAATTGTTCATCCAATGACACAAAAACACCTATTGGATGCAGAAGATTGGTTAGAAACCCTAGTTGGACAAGATTAAGTTTAGGGATGACAAAAATGATGTACATGTTCATCGAATGACACAAAACACCTATTGGATGCACAAGATTGGTGAAAAACCCTAATTGGACAAGAATTAGCCTAGGGAGGACGAAAAAGTCCTAAATGTTCATCCAATGACACAAAAACACCTATGGATGCACAAGATTGGTTAAAAACCCTAATTGGACAAGATTAAGCCTAGGGAGGACGAAAATGACCTAAATGTTTATCCAATGACACAAAACACCTACTGGATGCACAAGATTGGTTAAAAACCCTAGTTGGACCAGAATTAGCCTAGGGAGGACGAAAATGACCTAATTGTTCATCCAATGACACAAAAACACCTATTGGATGCATAAGATTGGTTAGAAACCCTAATTGGACAAGAATTAGCCTAGGGAGGACGAAAATGACCTAAATGTTCATCCAATGACACAAAAACACCTATTGGATGCACAAGATTGGTTAGAAACCCTAATTGGACAAGATTAAGTTTAGGGAGGACGAAAATGACGTAAATGTTCATCCAATGACACAAAACACCTATTAGATGCACAAGATTGGTTAGAAACCCTAATTGGACAAGAACTAGCCTAGGGAGGACGAAAATGACCTAATTGTTCATCCAATGACACAAAAACACCTATTGGATGCCCAAGATTGGTTAGAAACCCTAATTGGACAAGATTAAGTTTAGGGAGGACGAAAATGACGTAAATGTTCATCCAATGACACAAAACACCTATTAGATGCACAAGATTGGTTAGAAACCCTAATTGGACAAGAATTAGCCTAGGGAGGACGAAAATGACCTAAATGTTCATCCAATGACACAAAACACCTATTGGATACACAAGATTGGTTAAAAACCCTAATTGGACAAGAATTAGCCTAGGGACGACGAAAATGACCTAAATGTTCATCCAATGACACAAATACACCTACTGGATGCACAAGATTGGTTAAAAACCCTAATTGGACTAGAATAAGCCTAGGGAGGACGAAAATGACCTAATTGTTCATCCAATGACACAAATACACCTATTGGATGCACAAGATTTGTTAAAAACCCTAATTGGACAAGAATTAGCCTAGGGAGGACGAAAATGTCCTAAATGTTCATCCAATGACACAAAAACACCTATGGATGCACAAGATTGGTTAAAATCCCTAATTGGACAAGATTCAGCCTAGGGAGGACGAAAATGACCTAAATGTTTATCCAATGACACAAAACACCTACTGGATGCACAAGATTGGTTAAAAACCCTAGTTGGACCAGAATTAGCCTAGGGAGGACGAATATGACCTAATTGTTCATCCAATGACACAAAAACACCTATTGGATGCATAAGATTGGTTAGAAACCCTAATTGGACAAGAATTAGCCTAGGGAGGACGAAAATGACCTAAATGTTCATCCAATGACACTAAAACACCTATTGGATGCACAAGATTGGTTAGAAACCCTAATTGGACAAGAATTAGCCTAGGGAGGACGAAAATGACCTAATTGTTCATCGAATGACACAAATACACCTATTGGATGCACAAGATTGGTTAAAAACCCTAATTGGACAAGAATTAGCCTACGGAGGACAAAAATGACCTAATTGTTCATCCAATGACACAAATACACCTACAGGATGCACAAGATTGGTTAAAAACCCTAATTGAACCAGAATAAGCCTAGGGAGGACGAAAATGACCTAATTGTTCATCCAATGACACAAATACACCTATTGGATGCACAAGATTGGTTAAAAACCCTAATTGGACAAGAATTAGCCTAGGGAGGACAAAAATGTCCTAAATGTTCATCCAATGACACAAAAACACCTATGGATGCACAAGATTGGTTAAAAACCCTAATTGGACAAGATTAAACCTAGGGAGGACGAAAATGACCTAAATGTTTATCCAATGACACAAAACACCTACTGGATGCACAAGATTGGTTAAAAACCCTAGTTGGACCAGAATTAGCCTAGGGAGGACGAAAATGATTTAATTGTTCATCCAATGACACAAATACACCTACTGGATACACAAGATTGGTTAAAAACCCTAATTGGACAAGAATTAGCCTAGGGAGGACAAAAATGTCCTAAATGTTCATCCAATGACACAAAAACACCTATGGATGCACAAGATTGGTAAAAAACCCTAATTGGACAAGAATTAGCCTAGGGAGGACGAAAACGATCTAATTGTTCATCCAATGACACAAAAACACCTATTGGATGCACAAGATTGGTTAGAAACCCTAATTGGACAAGATTAAGTGTAGGGAGGACGTAAATGACCTAAATATTCTTCCAATGACACAAAAACACCTATTGGATGCACAAGATTGGTTGGAAACCCTAGTTGGACCAGAATTAGCCTAGGGAGGACAAAAATGACCTAATTGTTCATCCAATGACACAAATACACCTACTGGATGCACAAGATTGGTTAAAAACCCTAATTGGACAAGAATTAGCCTAGGGAGGACGAAAATGTCCTAAATGTTCATCCAATTACACAAAAACACCTATTAGACGCACAAGATTGGTTAAAAACCCTAATTGGAAAAGAATTAGCCTAGGGAGGACGAAAATAACCTAAATGTTCATCCAATGACACAAAACACCTATTGGATGCACAAGATTGGTTAAAAACCCTAATTGGACAAGAATTAGCCTAGGTAGGACGAAAATGACCTAATTGTTCATCCAATGACACAAAAACACCTATTGGATGCAGAAGATTGGTTAGAAACCCTAGTTGGACAAGATTAAGTTTAGGGATGACAAAAATGATGTACATGTTCATCGAATGACACAAAACACCTATTGGATGCACAAGATTGGTGAAAAACCCTAATTGGACAAGAATTAGCCTAGGGAGGACGAAAAAGTCCTAAATGTTCATCCAATGACACAAAAACACCTATGGATGCACAAGATTGGTTAAAAACCCTAATTGGACAAGATTAAGCCTAGGGAGGACGAAAATGACCTAAATGTTTATCCAATGACACAAAACACCTACTGGATGCACAAGATTGGTTAAAAACCCTAGTTGGACCAGAATTAGCCTAGGGAGGACGAAAATGACCTAATTGTTCATCCAATGACACAAAAACACCTATTGGATGCAGAAGATTGGTTAGAAACCCTAGTTGGACAAGATTAAGTTTAGGGAGGACAAAAATGACGTACATGTTCATCGAATGACACAAAACACCTATTGGATGCACAAGATTGGTGAAAAACCCTAATTGGACAAGAATTAGCCTAGGGAGGACGAAAATGTCCTAAATGTTCATCCAATGACACTAAAACACCTATTGGATGCACAAGATTGGTTAGAAACCCTAATTGGACAAGAATTAGCCTAGGGAGGACGAAAATGACCTAATTGTTCATCGAATGACACAAATACACCTATTGGATGCACAAGATTGGTTAAAAACCCTAATTGGACAAGAATTAGCCTACGGAGGACAAAAATGACCTAATTGTTCATCCAATGACACAAAAACACCTATTGGATGTAGAAGATTGGTTAGAAAACCTAGTTGGACAAGATTAAGTTTAGGGAGGACAAAAATTGACGTAAATCTTCATCGAATGACACAAAACACCTATTGGATGCACAAGATTGGTGAAAAACCCTAATTGGACAAGAAGTAGCCTAGGGAGGACGAAAATGACCTAATTGTTCATCCAATGACACAAAAACACCTATTGGATGCAAAAGATTGGTTAGAAACCCTAATTGGACAAGATTAAGTTTAGGGAGGACGAAAATGACCTAATTGTTCATCCAATGACACAAAACACCTATTGGATGCACAAGATTGGTTAAAAACCCTAATTGGACAAGATTAAGTGTAGGGAGGACGAAAATGACCTAAATGTTCATCGAATGACACAAAACACCAATTGGATGCAAAAGATTGGTAAAAAACCCTAATTGGACAAGAATTAGCCTAGGGAGGACGAAAACAACCTAACTGTTCATCCAATGACACAAAAACACCTATTAAATCCACAAGATTGGTTAAAAACCCTAATTGGAAAAGAATTAGCCTAGGGAGGACGAAAATGACCTAAATGTTCATCCAATGACACAAAACACCTATTGGATGCACAAGATTGGTTAAAAACCCTAATTGGACAAGAATTAGCCTAGGTAGGACGAAAATGACCTAATTGTTCATCCAATGACACAAAAACACCTATTGGATGCAGAAGATTGGTTAGAAACCCTAGTTGGACAAGATTAAGTTTAGGGAGGACAAAAATGACGTACATGTTCATCGAATGACACAAAACACCTATTGGATGCACAAGATTGGTGAAAAACCCTAATTGGACAAGAAGTAGCTTAGGAAGGACGAAAATGACCTAATTGTTCATCCAATGACACAAAAACACCTATTGGATGCAAAAGATTGGTTAGAAACCCTAATTGGACAAGATTAAGTTTAGGGAGGACGAAAATGACCTAATTGTTCATCCAATGACACAAAACACCTATTGGATGCACAAGATTGGTTAAAAACCCTAATTGGACAAGATTAAGGGTAGGGAGGACGAAAATGACCTAAATGTTCATCGAATGACACAAAACACCAATTGGATGCAAAAGATTGGGAAAAAACCCTAATTGGACAAGAATTAGCCTAGGGAGGACGAAAACAACCTAAATGTTCATCCAATGACACAAAAACACCTATTGGATGCACAAGATTGGTTAAAAACCCTAATTGGACAAGAATTAACCTAGGGAGGACGAAAATGACCTAAATGTTCATCCAATGACACAAAACACCTATTGGATACACAAGATTGGTTAATATCCCTAATTGGACAAGAATTAGCCTAGGTAGGACGAAAATGACCTAATTGTTCATCCAATGACACAAAAACACCTATTGGATGCAGAAGATTGGTTAGAAACCCTAGTTGGACAAGATTAAGTTTAGGGAGGACAAAAATGACGTACATGTTCATCGAATGACACAAAACACCTATTGGATGCACAAGATTGGTAAAAAACCCTAATTGGACAAGAATTAGCCTAGGGAGGACGAAAACAACCTAACTGTTCATCCAATGACACAAAAACACCTATTAAATGCACAAGATTGGTTAAAAACCCTAATTGGAAAAGAATTAGCCTAGGGAGGACGAAAATGACCTAAATGTTCATCCAATGACACAAAACACCTATTGGATGCACAAGATTGGTTAAAAACCCTAATTGGACAAGAATTAGCCTAGGGAGGACGAAAATGACCTAAATGTTCATCCAATGACACAAATACACCTACTGGATGCACAAGATTGGTTAAAAACCCTAATTGGACAAGAATTAGCCTAGGGAGGACGAAAATGTCCTAAATGTTCATCCAATGACACAAAAACACCTATGGATGCACAAGATTGGTTAAAAACCCTAATTGGACAAGATTAAGCCTAGGGAGGACGAAAATGACCTAAATGTTTATCCAATGACACAAAACACCTACTGGATGCACAAGATTGGTTAAAAACCCTAGTTGGACCAGAATTAGCCTAGGGAGGACGAAAATGACCGAATTGTTCATCCAATGACACAAAAACACCTATTGGATGCATAAGATTGGTTAGAAACCCTAATTGGACAAGAATTAGCCTAGGGAGGACGAAAATGACCTAAATGTTCATCCAATGACACTAAAACACCTATTGGATGCACAAGATTGGTTAGAAACCCTAATTGGACAAGAATTAGCCTAGGGAGGACGAAAATGACCTAATTGTTCATCGAATGACACAAATACACCTATTGGATGCACAAGATTGGTTAAAAACCCTAATTGGACAAGAATTAGCCTAGGTAGGACGAAAATGACCTAATTGTTCATCCAATGACACAAAAACACCTATTCGATGCAGAAGATTGGTTAGAAACCCTAGTTGGACAAGATTAAGTTTAGGGATGACAAAAATGACGTACATGTTCATCGAATGACACAAAACACCTATTGGATGCACAAGATTGGTGAAAAACCCTAATTGGACAAGAATTAGCCTAGGGAGGACGAAAATGTCCTAAATGTTCATCCAATGACACAAAAACACCTATGGATGCACAAGATTGGTTAAAAACCCTAATTGGACAAGATTAAGCCTAGGGAGGACGAAAATGACCTAAATGTTTATCCAATGACACAAAAACACCTATGGATGCACAAGATTGGTTAAAAACCCTAATTGGACAAGATTAAACCTAGGTAGGACGAAAATGACCTAAATGTTTATCCAATGACACAAAACACCTACTGGATGCACAAGATTGGTTAAAAACCCTAGTTGGACCAGAATTAGCCTAGGGAGGACGAAAATGACCTAATTGTTCATCCAATGACACAAATACACCTACTGGATGCACAAGATTGGTTAAAAACCCTAATTGGACAAGAATTAGCCTAGGGAGGACAAAAATGTCCTAAATGTTCATCCAATGACACAAAAACACCTATGGATGCACAAGATTGGTAAAAAACCCTAATTGGACAAGAATTAGCCTAGGGAGGACGAAAACGACCTAATTGTGCATCCAATGACACAAAAACACCTATTGGATGCACAAGATTGGTTAGAAACCCTAATTGGACAAGATTAAGTGTAGGGAGGACGTAAATGACCTAAATATTCTTCCAATGACACAAAAACACCTATTGGATGCACAAGATTGGTTAGAAACCCTAGTTGGACCAGAATTAGCCTAGGGAGGACAAAAATGACCTAATTGTTCATCCAATGACACAAATACACCTACTGGATGCACAAGATTGGTTAAAAACCCTAATTGGACAAGAATTAGCCTAGGGAGGACGAAAATGTCCTAAATGTTCATCCAATGACACAAAAACACCTATTAGATGCACAAGATTGGTTAAAAACCCTAATTGGAAAAGAATTAGCCTAGGGAGCACGAAAATAACCTAAATGTTCATCCAATGACACAAAACACCTATTGGATGCACAAGATTGGTTAAAAACCCTAATTGGACAAGAATTAGCCTAGGTAGGACGAAAATGACCTAATTGTTCATCCAATGACACAAAAACACCTATTCGATGCAGAAGATTGGTTAGAAACCCTAGTTGGACAAGATTAAGTTTAGGGATGACAAAAATGACGTACATGTTCATCGAATGACACAAAACACCTATTGGATGCACAAGATTGGTGAAAAACCCTAATTGGACAAGAATTAGCCTAGGGAGGACGAAAATGTCCTAAATGTTCATCCAATGACACAAAAACACCTATGGATGCACAAGATTGGTTAAAAACCCTAATTGGACAAGATTAAGCCTAGGGATGACGAAAATGACCTAAATGTTTATCCAATGACACAAAACACCTACTGGATGCACAAGATTGGTTAAAAACCCTAGTTGGACCAGAATTAGCCTAGGGAGGACGAAAATGACCTAATTGTTCATCCAATGACACAAAAACACCTATTGGATGCAGAAGATTGGTTAGAAACCCTAGTTGGACAAGATTAAGTTTAGGGATGACAAAAATGACGTACATGTTCATCGAATGACACAAAACACCTATTGGATGCACAAGATTGGTGAAAAACCCTAATTGGACAAGAATTAGCCTAGGGAGGACGAAAAAGTCCTAAATGTTCATCCAATGACACAAAAACACCTATGGATGCACAAGATTGGTTAAAAACCCTAATTGGACAAGATTAAGCCTAGGGAGGACGAAAATGACCTAAATGTTTATCCAATGACACAAAACACCTACTGGATGCACAAGATTGGTTAAAAACCCTAGTTGGACCAGAATTAGCCTAGGGAGGACGAAAATGACCTAATTGTTCATCCAATGACACAAAAACACCTATTGGATGCAGAAGATTGGTTAGAAACCCTAGTTGGACAAGATTAAGTTTAGGGAGGACAAAAATGACGTACATGTTCATCGAATGACACAAAACACCTATTGGATGCACAAGATTGGTGAAAAACCCTAATTGGACAAGAATTAGCCTAGGGAGGACGAAAATGTCCTAAATGTTCATCCAATGACACTAAAACACCTATTGGATGCACAAGATTGGTTAGAAACCCTAATTGGACAAGAATTAGCCTAGGGAGGACGAAAATGACCTAATTGTTCATCGAATGACACAAATACACCTATTGGATGCACAAGATTGGTTAAAAACCCTAATTGGACAAGAATTAGCCTACGGAGGACAAAAATGACCTAATTGTTCATCCAATGACACAAAAACACCTATTGGATGTAGAAGATTGGTTAGAAAACCTAGTTGGACAAGATTAAGTTTAGGGAGGACAAAAATTGACGTAAATCTTCATCGAATGACACAAAACACCTATTGGATGCACAAGATTGGTGAAAAACCCTAATTGGACAAGAAGTAGCCTAGGGAGGACGAAAATGACCTAATTGTTCATCCAATGACACAAAAACACCTATTGGATGCAAAAGATTGGTTAGAAACCCTAATTGGACAAGATTAAGTTTAGGGAGGACGAAAATGACCTAATTGTTCATCCAATGACACAAAACACCTATTGGATGCACAAGATTGGTTAAAAACCCTAATTGGATAAGATTAAGGGTAGGGAGGATGAAAATGACCTAAATGTTCATCGAATGACACAAAACACCAATTGGATGCAAAAGATTGGTAAAAAACCCTAATTGGACAAGAATTAGCCTAGGGAGGACGAAAACAAACTAAATGTTCATCCAATGACACAAAAACACCTATTGGATGCACAAGATTGGTTAAAAACCCTAATTGGACAAGAATTAGCCTAGGGAGGACGAAAATGTCCTAAATGTTCATCCAATGACACAAAAACACCTATTAGATGCACAAGATTGGTTAAAAACCCTAATTGGAAAAGAATTAGCCTAGGGAGGACGAAAATAACCTAAATGTTCATCCAATGACACAAAACACCTATTGGATGCACAAGATTGGTTAAAAACCCTAATTGGACAAGAATTAGCCTAGGTAGGACGAAAATGACCTAATTGTTCATCCAATGAAACAAAAACACCTATTGGATGCAGAAGATTGGTTAGAAACCCTAGTTGGACAAGATTAAGTTTAGGGAGGACAAAAATGACGTACATGTTCATCGAATGACACAAAACACCTATTGGATGCACAAGATTGGTGAAAAACCCTAATTGGACAAGAAGTAGCCTAGGAAGGACGAAAATGACCTAATTGTTCATCCAATGACACAAAAACACCTATTGGATGCAAAAGATTGGTTAGAAACCCTAATTGGACAAGATTAAGTTTAGGGAGGACGAAAATGACCTAATTGTTCATCCAATGACACAAAACACCTATTGGATGCACAAGATTGGTTAAAAACCCTAATTGGACAAGATTAAGTGTAGGGAGGACGAAAATGACCTAAATGTTCATCGAATGACACAAAACACCAATTGGATGCAAAAGATTGGTAAAAAACCCTAATTGGACAAGAATTAGCCTAGGGAGGACGAAAACAACCTAACTGTTCATCCAATGACACAAAAACACCTATTAAATCCACAAGATTGGTTAAAAACCCTAATTGGAAAAGAATTAGCCTAGGGAGGACGAAAATGACCTAAATGTTCATCCAATGACACAAAACACCTATTGGATGCACAAGATTGGTTAAAAACCCTAATTGGACAAGAATTAGCCTAGGTAGGACGAAAATGACCTAATTGTTCATCCAATGACACAAAAACACCTATTGGATGCAGAAGATTGGTTAGAAACCCTAGTTGGACAAGATTAAGTTTAGGGAGGACAAAAATGACGTACATGTTCATCGAATGACACAAAACACCTATTGGATGCACAAGATTGGTGAAAAACCCTAATTGGACAAGAAGTAGCTTAGGAAGGACGAAAATGACCTAATTGTTCATCCAATGACACAAAAACACCTATTGGATGCAAAAGATTGGTTAGAAACCCTAATTGGACAAGATTAAGTTTAGGGAGGACGAAAATGACCTAATTGTTCATCCAATGACACAAAACACCTATTGGATGCACAAGATTGGTTAAAAACCCTAATTGGACAAGATTAAGGGTAGGGAGGACGAAAATGACCTAAATGTTCATCGAATGACACAAAACACCAATTGGATGCAAAAGATTGGGAAAAAACCCTAATTGGACAAGAATTAGCCTAGGGAGGACGAAAACAACCTAAATGTTCATCCAATGACACAAAAACACCTATTGGATGCACAAGATTGGTTAAAAACCCTAATTGGACAAGAATTAACCTAGGGAGGACGAAAATGACCTAAATGTTCATCCAATGACACAAAACACCTATTGGATACACAAGATTGGTTAATATCCCTAATTGGACAAGAATTAGCCTAGGTAGGACGAAAATGACCTAATTGTTCATCCAATGACACAAAAACACCTATTGGATGCAGAAGATTGGTTAGAAACCCTAGTTGGACAAGATTAAGTTTAGGGAGGACAAAAATGACGTACATGTTCATCGAATGACACAAAACACCTATTGGATGCACAAGATTGGTAAAAAACCCTAATTGGACAAGAATTAGCCTAGGGAGGACGAAAACAACCTAACTGTTCATCCAATGACACAAAAACACCTATTAAATGCACAAGATTGGTTAAAAACCCTAATTGGAAAAGAATTAGCCTAGGGAGGACGAAAATGACCTAAATGTTCATCCAATGACACAAAACACCTATTGGATGCACAAGATTGGTTAAAAACCCTAATTGGACAAGAATTAGCCTAGGTAGGACGAAAATGACCTAATTGTTCATCCAATGACACAAAAACACCTATTGGATGCAGAAGATTGGTTAGAAACCCTAGTTGGACAAGATTAAGTTTAGGGAGGACAAAAATGACGTACATGTTCATCGAATGACACAAAACACGTATTGGATGCACAAGATTGGTGAAAAACCCTAATTGGACAAGAAGTAGCCTAGGAAGGACGAAAATGACCTAATTGTTCATCCAATGACACAAAAACACCTATTGGATGCAAAAGATTGGTTAGAAACCCTAATTGGACAAGATTAAGTTTAGGGAGGACGAAAATGACCTAATTGTTCATCCAATGACACAAAACACCTATTGGATGCACAAGATTGGTTAAAAACCCTAATTGGACAAGAATAAGTGTAGGGAGGACGAAAATGACCTAAATGTTCATCCAATGACACAAAACACCTATTGGATGCACAAGATTGGTTAAAAACCCTAATTGGACAAGATTAAGTGTAGGGAGGACGAAAATGACCTAAATGTTCATCGAATGACACAAAACACCAATTGGATGCAAAAGATTGGTAAAAAACCCTAATTGGACAAGAATTAGCCTAGGGAGGACGAAAACAACCTAATTGTTCATCCAATGACACAAAAACACCTATTGGATGCACAAGATTGGTTAAAAACCCTAATTGGACAAGAATTAGCCTAGGGAGGACGAAAATGTCCTAAATGTTCATCCAATGACACAAAAACACCTATGGATGCACAAGATTGGTTAAAAACCCTAATTGGACAAGATTAAACCTAGGGAGGACGAAAATGACCTAAATGTTTATCCAATGACACAAAACACCTACTGGATGCACAAGATTGGTTAAAAACCCTAGTTGGACCAGAATTAGCCTAGGGAGGACGAAAATGATCTAATTGTTCATCCAATGACACAAATACACCTACTGGATGCACAAGATTGGTTAAAAACCCTAATTGGACAAGAATTAGCCTAGGGAGGACAAAAATGTCCTAAATGTTCATCCAATGACACAAAAACACCTATGGATGCACAAGATTGGTAAAAAACCCTAATTGGACAAGAATTAGCCTAGGGAGGACGAAAACGATCTAATTGTTCATCCAATGACACAAAAACACCTATTGGATGCACAAGATTGGTTAGAAACCCTAATTGGACAAGATTAAGTGTAGGGAGGACGTAAATGACCTAAATATTCTTCCAATGACACAAAAACACCTATTGGATGCACAAGATTGGTTAGAAACCCTAGTTGGACCAGAATTAGCCTAGGGAGGACAAAAATGACCTAATTGTTCATCCAATGACACAAATACACCTACTGGATGCACAAGATTGGTTAAAAACCCTAATTGGAAAAGAATTAGCCTAGGGAGGACGAAAATAACCTAAATGTTCATCCAATGACACAAAACACCTATTGGATGCACAAGATTGGTTAAAAACCCTAATTGGACAAGAATTAGCCTAGGTAGGACGAAAATGACCTAATTGTTCATCCAATGACACAAAAACACCTATTGGATGCAGAAGATTGGTTAGAAACCCTAGTTGGACAATATTAAGTTTAGGGATGACAAAAATGACGTACATGTTCATCGAATGACACAAAACACCTATTGGATGCACAAGATTGGTGAAAAACCCTAATTGGACAAGAATTAGCCTAGGGAGGACGAAAATGTCCTAAATGTTCATCCAATGACACAAAAACACCTATGGATGCACAAGATTGGTTAAAAACCCTAATTGGACAAGATTAAGCCTAGGGAGGACGAAAATGACCTAAATGTTTATCCAATGACACAAAACACCTACTGGATGCACAAGATTGGTTAAAAACCCTAGTTGGACCAGAATTAGCCTAGGGAGGACGAAAATGACCTAATTGTTCATCCAATGACACAAAAACACCTATTGGATGCAGAAGATTGGTTAGAAACCCTAGTTGGACAAGATTAAGTTTAGGGAGGACAAAAATGACGTACATGTTCATCGAATGACACAAAACACCTATTGGATGCACAAGATTGGTGAAAAACCCTAATTGGACAAGAATTAGCCTAGGGAGGACGAAAATGTCCTAAATGTTCATCCAATGACACAAAAACACCTATTGGATGCACAAGATTGGTTAGAAACCCTAATTGGACAAGAATTAGCCTAGGGAGGACGAAAATGACCTAATTGTTCATCGAATGACACAAATACACCTATTGGATGCACAAGATTGGTTAAAAACCCTAATTGGACAAGAATTAGCCTACGGAGGACAAAAATGACCTAATTGTTCATCCAATGACACAAAAACACCTATTGGATGCAGAAGATTGGTTAGAAACCCTAGTTGGACAAGATTAAGTTTAGGGATGACAAAAATGACGTACATGTTCATCGAATGACACAAAACACCTATTGGATGCACAAGATTGGTGAAAAACCCTAATTGGACAAGAATTAGCCTAGGGAGGACGAAAATGTCCTAAATGTTCATCCAATGACACTAAAACACCTATTGGATGCACAAGATTGGTTAGAAACCCTAATTGGACAAGAATTAGCCTAGGGAGGACGAAAATGACCCAATTGTTCATCGAATGACACAAATACACCTATTGGATGCACAAGATTGGTTAAAAACCCTAATTGGACAAGAATTAGCCTACGGAGGACAAAAATGACCTAATTGTTCATCCAATGACACAAAAACACCTATTGGATGTAGAAGATTGGTTAGAAAACCTAGTTGGACAAGATTAAGTTTAGGGAGGACAAAAATGACGTAAATGTTCATCGAATGACACAAAACACGTATTGGATGCACAAGATTGGTGAAAAACCCTAATTGGACAAGAAGTAGCCTAGGGAGGACGAAAATGACCTAATTGTTCATCCAATGACACAAAAACACCTATTGGATGCAAAAGATTGGTTAGAAACCCTAATTGGACAAGATTAAGTTTAGGGAGGACGAAAATGACCTAATTGTTCATCCAATGACACAAAACACCTATTGGATGCACAAGATTGGTTAAAAACCCTAATTGGACAAGATTAAGTGTAGGGAGGACGAAAATGACCTAAATGTTCATCGAATGACACAAAACACCAATTGGATGCAAAAGATTGGTAAAAAACCCTAATTGGACAAGAATTAGCCTAGGGAGGACGAAAACAACCTAACTGTTCATCCAATGACACAAAAACACCTATTAAATCCACAAGATTGGTTAAAAACCCTAATTGGAAAAGAATTAGCCTAGGGAGGACGAAAATGACCTAAATGTTCATCCAATGACACAAAACACCTATTGGATGCACAAGATTGGTTAAAAACCCTAATTGGACAAGAATTAGCCTAGGTAGGACGAAAATGACCTAATTGTTCATCCAATGACACAAAAACACCTATTGGATGCAGAAGATTGGTTAGAAACCCTAGTTGGACAAGATTAAGTTTAGGGAGGACAAAAATGACGTACATGTTCATCGAATGACACAAAACACCTATTGGATGCACAAGATTGGTGAAAAACCCTAATTGGACAAGAAGTAGCTTAGGAAGGACGAAAATGACCTAATTGTTCATCCAATGACACAAAAACACCTATTGGATGCAAAAGATTGGTTAGAAACCCTAATTGGACAAGATTAAGTTTAGGGAGGACGAAAATGACCTAATTGTTCATCCAATGACACAAAACACCTATTGGATGCACAAGATTGGTTAAAAACCCTAATTGGACAAGATTAAGGGTAGGGAGGACGAAAATGACCTAAATGTTCATCGAATGACACAAAACACCAATTGGATGCAAAAGATTGGGAAAAAACCCTAATTGGACAAGAATTAGCCTAGGGAGGACGAAAACAACCTAAATGTTCATCCAATGACACAAAAACACCTATTGGATGCACAAGATTGGTTAAAAACCCTAATTGGACAAGAATTAACCTAGGGAGGACGAAAATGACCTAAATGTTCATCCAATGACACAAAACACCTATTGGATACACAAGATTGGTTAATATCCCTAATTGGACAAGAATTAGCCTAGGTAGGACGAAAATGACCTAATTGTTCATCCAATGACACAAAAACACCTATTGGATGCAGAAGATTGGTTAGAAACCCTAGTTGGACAAGATTAAGTTTAGGGAGGACAAAAATGACGTACATGTTCATCGAATGACACAAAACACCTATTGGATGCACAAGATTGGTAAAAAACCCTAATTGGACAAGAATTAGCCTAGGGAGGACGAAAACAACCTAACTGTTCATCCAATGACACAAAAACACCTATTAAATGCACAAGATTGGTTAAAAACCCTAATTGGAAAAGAATTAGCCTAGGGAGGACGAAAATGACCTAAATGTTCATCCAATGACACAAAACACCTATTGGATGCACAAGATTGGTTAAAAACCCTAATTGGACAAGAATTAGCCTAGGTAGGACGAAAATGACCTAATTGTTCATCCAATGACACAAAAACACCTATTGGATGCAGAAGATTGGTTAGAAACCCTAGTTGGACAAGATTAAGTTTAGGGAGGACAAAAATGACGTACATGTTCATCGAATGACACAAAACACGTATTGGATGCACAAGATTGGTGAAAAACCCTAATTGGACAAGAAGTAGCCTAGGAAGGACGAAAATGACCTAATTGTTCATCCAATGACACAAAAACACCTATTGGATGCAAAAGATTGGTTAGAAACCCTAATTGGACAAGATTAAGTTTAGGGAGGACGAAAATGACCTAATTGTTCATCCAATGACACAAAACACCTATTGGATGCACAAGATTGGTTAAAAACCCTAATTGGACAAGATTAAGGGTAGGGACGACGAAAATGACCTAAATGTTCATCCAATGACACAAAACACCAATTGGATGCAAAAGATTGGTAAAAAAACCCTAATTGGACAAGAATTAGCCTAGGGAGGACGAAAACAACCTAAATGTTCATCCAATGACACAAAAACACCTATTGGATGCACAAGATTGGTTAAAAACCCTAATTGGACAAGAATTAACCTAGGGAGGACGAAAATGACCTAAATGTTCATCCAATGACACAAAACACCTATTGGATGCACAAGATTGGTTAAAAACCCTAATTGGACAAGATTAAGTGTAGGGAGGACGAAAATGACCTAAATGTTCATCGAATGACACAAAACACCAATTGGATGCAAAAGATTGGTAAAAAACCCTAATTGGACAAGAATTAGCCTAGGGAGGACGAAAACAACCTAAATGTTCATCCAATGACACAAAAACACCTATTGGATGCACAAGATTGGATAAAAACCCTAATTGGACAAGAATTAACCTAGGGAGGACGAAAATGACCTAAATGTTCATCCAATGACACAAAACACCTATTGGATGCACAAGATTGGTTAAAAACCCTAATTGGACAAGAATTAACCTAGGGAGGACGAAAATAACCTAAATGTTCATCCAATGACACAAAACACCTATTGGATACACAAGATTGGTTAATATCCCTAATTGGACAAGAATTAGCCTAGGTAGGACAAAAATGACCTAATTGTTCATCCAATGACACAAAAACACCTATTGGATGCAAAAGATTGGTTAGAAACCCTAGTTGGACAAGATTAAGTTTAGGGAGGACAAAAATGACGTACATGTTCATCGAATGACACAAAACACCTATTGGATGCACAAGATTGGTGAAAAACCCTAATTGGACAAGAAGTAGCCTAGGAAGGACGAAAATGACCTAATTGTTCATCCAATGACACAAAAACACCTATTGGATGCAAAAGATTGGTTAGAAACCCTAATTGGACAAGATTAAGTTTAGGGAGGACGAAAATGACCTAATTGTTCATCCAATGACACAAAACACCTATTGGATACACAAGATTGGTTAATATCCCTAATTGGACAAGAATTAGCCTAGGTAGGACGAAAATGACCTAATTGTTCATCCAATGACACAAAAACACCTATTGGATGCAGAAGATTGGTTAGAAACCCTAGTTGGACAAGATTAAGTTTAGGGAGGACAAAAATGACGTACATGTTCATCGAATGACACAAAACACCTATTGGATGCACAAGATTGGTGAAAAACCCTAATTGGACAAGAAGTAGCCTAGGAAGGACGAAAATGACCTAATTGTTCATCCAATGACACAAAAACACCTATTGGATGCAAAAGATTGGTTAGAAACCCTAATTGGACAAGATTAAGTTTAGGGAGGACGAAAATGACCTAATTGTTCATCCAATGACACAAAACACCTATTGGATGCACAAGATTGGTTAAAAACCCTAATTGGACAAGATTAAGGGTAGGGAGGACGAAAATGACCTAAATGTTCATCCAATGACACAAAAACACCTATTGGATGCACAAGATTGGTTAGAAACCCTAATTGGACAAGCATAAGCCTAGGGAGGACGAAAATGACCTAATTGTTCATCAAATGACACAAAACACCTATGGATGCACAAGATTGGTTAAAAACCCTAATTGGACAAGATTAAGCCTAGGGAGGACGAAAATGACCTAAATGTTTATCCAATGACACAAAACACCTACTGGATGCACAAGATTGGTTAAAAACCCTAGTTGGACCAGAATTAGCCTAGGGAGGACGAAAATGACCGAATTGTTCATCCAATGACACAAAAACACCTATTGGATGCATAAGATTGGTTAGAAACCCTAATTGGACAAGAATTAGCCTAGGGAGGACGAAAATGACCTAAATGTTCATCCAATGACACAAAAACACCTATTGGATGCAGAAGATTGGTTAGAAACCCTAGTTGGACAAGATTAAGTTTAGGGAGGACAAAAATGACGTACATGTTCATCGAATGACACAAAACACCTATTGGATGCACAAGATTGGTGAAAAACCCTAATTGGACAAGAAGTAGCCTAGGAAGGACGAAAATGACCTAATTGTTCATCCAATGACACAAAAACACCTATTAAATGCACAAGATTGGTTAAAAACCCTAATTGGAAAAGAATTAGCCTAGGGAGGACGAAAATGACCTAAATGTTCATCCAATGACACAAAACACCTATTGGATGCACAAGATTGGTTAAAAACCCTAATTGGACAAGAATTAGCCTAGGTAGGACGAAAATGACCTAATTGTTCATCCAATGACACAAAAACACCTATTGGATGCAGAAGATTGGTTAGAAACCCTAGTTGGACAAGATTAAGTTTAGGGAGGACAAAAATGACGTACATGTTCATCGAATGACACAAAACACCTATTGGATGCACAAGATTGGTGAAAAACCCTAATTGGACAAGAAGTAGCTTAGGAAGGACGAAAATGACCTAATTGTTCATCCAATGACACAAAAACACCTATTGGATGCAAAAGATTGGTTAGAAACCCTAATTGGACAAGATTAAGTTTAGGGAGGACGAAAATGACCTAATTGTTCATCCAATGACACAAAACACCTATTGGATGCACAAGATTGGTTAAAAACCCTAATTGGACAAGATTAAGGGTAGGGAGGACGAAAATGACCTAAATGTTCATCGAATGACACAAAACACCAATTGGATGCAAAAGATTGGGAAAAAACCCTAATTGGACAAGAATTAGCCTAGGGAGGACGAAAACAACCTAAATGTTCATCCAATGACACAAAAACACCTATTGGATGCACAAGATTGGTTAAAAACCCTAATTGGACAAGAATTAACCTAGGGAGGACGAAAATGACCTAAATGTTCATCCAATGACACAAAACACCTATTGGATACACAAGATTGGTTAATATCCCTAATTGGACAAGAATTAGCCTAGGTAGGACGAAAATGACCTAATTGTTCATCCAATGACACAAAAACACCTATTGGATGCAGAAGATTGGTTAGAAACCCTAGTTGGACAAGATTAAGTTTAGGGAGGACAAAAATGACGTACATGTTCATCGAATGACACAAAACACCTATTGGATGCACAAGATTGGTGAAAAACCCTAATTGGACAAGAATTAGCCTAGGGAGGACGAAAATGTCCTAAATGTTCATCCAATGACACAAAAACACCTATGGATGCACAAGATTGGTTAAAAACCCTAATTGGACAAGATTAAGCCTAGGGAGGACGAAAATGACCTAAATGTTTATCCAATGACACAAAAACACCTATGGATGCACAAGATTGGTTAAAAACCCTAATTGGACAAGATTAAACCTAGGTAGGACGAAAATGACCTAAATGTTTATCCAATGACACAAAACACCTACTGGATGCACAAGATTGGTTAAAAACCCTAGTTGGACCAGAATTAGCCTAGGGAGGACGAAAATGACCTAATTGTTCATCCAATGACACAAATACACCTACTGGATGCACAAGATTGGTTAAAAACCCTAATTGGACAAGAATTAGCCTAGGGAGGACAAAAATGTCCTAAATGTTCATCCAATGACACAAAAACACCTATGGATGCACAAGATTGGTAAAAAACCCTAATTGGACAAGAATTAGCCTAGGGAGGACGAAAACGATCTAATTGTTCATCCAATGACACAAAAACACCTATTGGATGCACAAGATTGGTTAGAAACCCTAATTGGACAAGATTAAGTGTAGGGAGGACGTAAATGACCTAAATATTCTTCCAATGACACAAAAACACCTATTGGATGCACAAGATTGGTTAGAAACCCTAGTTGGACCAGAATTAGCCTAGGGAGGACAAAAATGACCTAATTGTTCATCCAATGACACAAATACACCTACTGGATGCACAAGATTGGTTAAAAACCCTAATTGGAAAAGAATTAGCCTAGGGAGGACGAAAATAACCTAAATGTTCATCCAATGACACAAAACACCTATTGGATGCACAAGATTGGTTAAAAACCCTAATTGGACAAGAATTAGCCTAGGTAGGACGAAAATGACCTAATTGTTCATCCAATGACACAAAAACACCTATTGGATGCAGAAGATTGGTTAGAAACCCTAGTTGGACAATATTAAGTTTAGGGATGACAAAAATGACGTACATGTTCATCGAATGACACAAAACACCTATTGGATGCACAAGATTGGTGAAAAACCCTAATTGGACAAGAATTAGCCTAGGGAGGACGAAAATGTCCTAAATGTTCATCCAATGACACAAAAACACCTATGGATGCACAAGATTGGTTAAAAACCCTAATTGGACAAGATTAAGCCTAGGGAGGACGAAAATGACCTAAATGTTTATCCAATGACACAAAACACCTACTGGATGCACAAGATTGGTTAAAAACCCTAGTTGGACCAGAATTAGCCTAGGGAGGACGAAAATGACCTAATTGTTCATCCAATGACACAAAAACACCTATTGGATGCAGAAGATTGGTTAGAAACCCTAGTTGGACAAGATTAAGTTTAGGGATGACAAAAATGATGTACATGTTCATCGAATGACACAAAACACCTATTGGATGCACAAGATTGGTGAAAAACCCTAATTGGACAAGAATTAGCCTAGGGAGGACGAAAAAGTCCTAAATGTTCATCCAATGACACAAAAACACCTATGGATGCACAAGATTGGTTAAAAACCCTAATTGGACAAGATTAAGCCTAGGGAGGACGAAAATGACCTAAATGTTTATCCAATGACACAAAACACCTACTGGATGCACAAGATTGGTTAAAAACCCTAGTTGGACCAGAATTAGCCTAGGGAGGACGAAAATGACCTAATTGTTCATCCAATGACACAAAAACACCTATTGGATGCATAAGATTGGTTAGAAACCCTAATTGGACAAGAATTAGCCTAGGGAGGACGAAAATGACCTAAATGTTCATCCAATGACACTAAAACACCTATTGGATGCACAAGATTGGTTAGAAACCCTAATTGGACAAGAATTAGCCTAGGGAGGACGAAAATGACCTAATTGTTCATCCAATGACACAAAAACACCTATTGGATGCACAAGATTGGTCAGAAACCCTAATTGGACAAGATTAAGTTTAGGGAGAACGAAAATGAGCTAAATGTTCATCTAATGACACAAAAACAACAATTGGATGCACAAGATTGGTTAAAAACCCTAATTGGACAAGATTAAGTGTAGGGAGGACGAAAATGACCTAAATGTTCATCCAATGACACAAAACACCTATTGGATGCACAAGATTGGTTAAAAACCCTAATTGGACAAGAATTAGCCTAGGGAGGATGAAAATGACCTAATTGTTCATCCAATGACACAAACACACCTATTGGATGCACAAGATTGGATAGAAACCCTAATTGGACAAGGTTAAGTTTAGGGAGGACGAAAATGACGTAAATATTCGTCCAATGATACAAAACACCTATTGGATGCACAAGATTGGTTAAAAACCCTAATTCGACAAGAATTAGCCTAGGGAAGACAAAAATGACCTAATTGTTCATCCAATGACACAAACACACCTATTGGATGCACAAGATTGGTTAAAAACCTTAATTGGATAAGAATTAGCCTAGGGAGGACGAAAATGACCTAAATGTTCATCCAATGACACAAAACACCTATTGGATGCACAAGATTGGTTAAAAACCCTAATTGGACAAGATTAAGGGTAGGGAGGACGAAAATGACCTAAATGTTCATCGAATGACACAAAACACCAATTGGATGCAAAAGATTGGTAAAAAACCCTAATTGGACAAGAATTAGCCTAGGGAGGACGAAAACAACCTAAATGTTCATCCAATGACACAAAAACACCTATTGGATGCACAAGATTGGTTAAAAACCCTAATTGGACAAGAATTAGCCTAGGCAGGACGAAAATGTCCTAAATGTTCATCCAATGACACAAAAACACCTATTAGATGCACAAGATTGGTTAAAAACCCTAATTGGAAAAGAATTAGCCTAGGGAGGACGAAAATAACCTAAATGTTCATCCAATGACACAAAACACCTATTGGATGCACAAGATTGGTTAAAAACCCTAATTGGACAAGAATTAGCCTAGGTAGGACGAAAATGACCTAATTGTTCATCCAATGACACAAAAACACCTATTGGATGCAGAAGATTGGTTAGAAACCCTAGTTGGACAAGATTAAGTTTAGGGAGGACAAAAATGACGTACATGTTCATCGAATGACACAAAACACCTATTGGATGCACAAGATTGGTGAAAAACCCTAATTGGACAAGAAGTAGCCTAGGAAGGACGAAAATGACCTAATTGTTCATCCAATGACACAAAAACACCTATTGGATGCAAAAGATTGGTTAGAAACCCTAATTGGACAAGATTAAGTTTAGGGAGGACGAAAATGACCTAATTGTTCATCCAATGACACAAAACACCTATTGGATGCACAAGATTGGTTAAAAACCCTAATTGGACAAGATTAAGGGTAGGGAGGACGAAAATGACCTAAATGTTCATCCAATGACACAAAAACACCTATTGGATGCACAAGATTGGTTAGAAACCCTAATTGGACAAGCATAAGCCTAGGGAGGACGAAAATGACCTAATTGTTCATCAAATGACACAAAACACCTATGGATGCACAAGATTGGTTAAAAACCCTAATTGGACAAGATTAAGCCTAGGGAGGACGAAAATGACCTAAATGTTTATCCAATGACACAAAACACCTACTGGATGCACAAGATTGGTTAAAAACCCTAGTTGGACCAGAATTAGCCTAGGGAGGACGAAAATGACCGAATTGTTCATCCAATGACACAAAAACACCTATTGGATGCATAAGATTGGTTAGAAACCCTAATTGGACAAGAATTAGCCTAGGGAGGACGAAAATGACCTAAATGTTCATCCAATGACACAAAAACACCTATTGGATGCAGAAGATTGGTTAGAAACCCTAGTTGGACAAGATTAAGTTTAGGGAGGACAAAAATGACGTACATGTTCATCGAATGACACAAAACACCTATTGGATGCACAAGATTGGTGAAAAACCCTAATTGGACAAGAAGTAGCCTAGGAAGGACGAAAATGACCTAATTGTTCATCCAATGACACAAAAACACCTATTGGATGCAAAAGATTGGTTAGAAACCCTAATTGGACAAGATTAAGTTTAGGGAGGACGAAAATGACCTAATTGTTCATCCAATGACACAAAACACCTATTGGATGCACAAGATTGGTTAAAAACCCTAATTGGACAAGAATTAGCCTAGGTAGGACGAAAATGACCTAATTGTTCTTCCAATGACACAAAAACACCTATTGGATGCAGAAGATTGGTTAGAAACCCTAGTTGGACAAGATTAAGTTTAGGGAGGACAAAAATGACGTACATGTTCATCGAATGACACAAAACACCTATTGGATGCACAAGATTGGTGAAAAACCCTAATTGGACAAGAAGTAGCCTAGGGAGGACGAAAACAACCTAACTGTTCATCCAATGACACAAAAACACCTATTAAATGCACAAGATTGGTTAAAAACCCTAATTGGAAAAGAATTAGCCTAGGGAGGACGAAAATGACCTAAATGTTCATCCAATGACACAAAACACCTATTGGATGCACAAGATTGGTTAAAAACCCTAATTGGACAAGAATTAGCCTAGGTAGGACGAAAATGACCTAATTGTTCATCCAATGACACAAAAACACCTATTGGATGCAGAAGATTGGTTAGAAACCCTAGTTGGACAAGATTAAGTTTAGGGAGGACAAAAATGACGTACATGTTCATCGAATGACACAAAACACGTATTGGATGCACAAGATTGGTGAAAAACCCTAATTGGACAAGAAGTAGCCTAGGAAGGACGAAAATGACCTAATTGTTCATCCAATGACACAAAAACACCTATTGGATGCAAAAGATTGGTTAGAAACCCTAATTGGACAAGATTAAGTTTAGGGAGGACGAAAATGACCTAATTGTTCATCCAATGACACAAAACACCTATTGGATGCACAAGATTGGTTAAAAACCCTAATTGGACAAGATTAAGGGTAGGGACGACGAAAATGACCTAAATGTTCATCCAATGACACAAAACACCAATTGGATGCAAAAGATTGGTAAAAAAACCCTAATTGGACAAGAATTAGCCTAGGGAGGACGAAAACAACCTAAATGTTCATCCAATGACACAAAAACACCTATTGGATGCACAAGATTGGTTAAAAACCCTAATTGGACAAGAATTAACCTAGGGAGGACGAAAATGACCTAAATGTTCATCCAATGACACAAAACACCTATTGGATACACAAGATTGGTTAATATCCCTAATTGGACAAGAATTAGCCTAGGTAGGACGAAAATGACCTAATTGTTCATCCAATGACACAAAAACACCTATTGGATGCAGAAGATTGGTTAGAAACCCTAGTTGGACAAGATTAAGTTTAGGGAGGACAAAAATGACGTACATGTTCATCGAATGACACAAAACACCTATTGGATGCACAAGATTGGTGAAAAACCCTAATTGGACAAGAAGTAGCCTAGGAAGCACGAAAATGACCTAATTGTTCATCCAATGACACAAAAACACCTATTGGATGCAAAAGATTGGTTAGAAACCCTAATTGGACAAGATTAAGTTTAGGGAGGACGAAAATGACCTAATTGTTCATCCAATGACACAAAACACCTATTGGATGCACAAGATTGGTTAAAAACCCTAATTGGACAAGATTAAGGGTAGGGAGGACGAAAATGACCTAAATGTTCATCCAATGACACAAAACACCTATTGGATGCACAAGATTGGTTAAAAACCCTAATTGGACAAGAATTAGCCTAGGGAGGACGAAAATGACCTAATTGTTCATCCAATGACACAAAAACACCTGTCGGATGCACAAGATTGGTCAGAAACCCTAATTGAACAAGATAAAGTGTAGGAAGGACGAAAATGACCTAAATGTTCATCCAATGACACAAAACACCTATTGGATGCACAAGATTGGTTAAAAACCCTAATTGGATAAGAATTAGCCTAAGGAGGACGAAAATGACCTAAATGTTCATCCAATGACACAAAACACCTATTGGTTGCACAAGATTGGTTAAAAACCCTAATTGGACAAGAATTATCATAGGGAGGACCAAAATGACCTAATTGTTCATCCAATGACACAAAAACACCAATTGGATGCACAAGATTGGTTAAAAACGCTAATTGGACAAGATTAAGTTTAGGGAGGACGAAAATGACCTAAATGTTCATCCAATGACATAAAACACCTATTGGATGCACAAGATTGGTTAAAAACCCTAATTGGACAAGATTAAGTTTAGGGAGGACGAAAATGACCTAAATGTTCATCCAATGACACAAAACACCTATTGGATGCACAAGATTGGTTAAAAACCCTAATTGGATAAGTATTAGCCTAAAGAGGACAAAAATGACCTAAATGTTCATCCAATGACACAAAACACCTATTGGATGCACAAGATTGGTTAAAAACCCTAATTGGACAAGATTAAGTGTAGGGAGGACGAAAATGACCTAAATGTTCATCCAATGACACAAAATACCTATTGGATGCACAGGATTGGTTAAAAACCCTAATTGGTCAAGATTAAGTGTAGGGAGGACGAAAATAACCTAAATGTTCATCCAATGACACAAAACACCTATTGGATGCACAAGATTTGTTAATAACCCTAATTGGACAACATTAAGTGTAGGGAGGACGAAAATAACCTAAATGTTCATCCAATGACACAAAACACCTATTGGATGCACAAGATTTGTTAAAAACCCTAATTGGATAAGAATTATCCTAGGGAGGACGAAAATGACCTAATTGTTCATCCAATGACACAAAAACACCAATTGGATGCACAAGATTGGTTAGAAACCCTAATTGGACAAGATAAAGTGTAGGGAGAGCGAAAATGACCTAAATGTTCATCCAATGACATAAGACACCTATTGGATGCACCAGATTGGTTAAACACCCTAATTGGACAAGTTTAAGTGTAGGGAAGACGAAAATGACCTAAATGTTCATCCAATGACACAAAACACCTATTGGATGCACAAGATTGGTTAAAAACCCTAATTGGACAAGAATTATCATAGGGAGGACGAAAATGACATAATTGTTCATCCAATGATACAAGACACCTATTGGATGCACCAGATTGGTTAAACACCCTAATTGGACAAGATTAAGTGTAGGGAGGACGAAAATGACCTAAATATTCATCTAATGACACAAAACACCTATTGGATGCACAAGATTGGTTAAAAACCCTAATTGGACAAGATTAAGTGTAGGGAGGACGAAAATGACCTAAATGTTCATCCAATGACACAAAACACCTATTGGATGCACAAGATTGGTTAAAAACCCTAATTGGACAAGAATTAGTCTAGGGAGGACGAAAATGACCGAATTGTTCATCCAATGACACAAAAACACCAATTGGATGCACAAGATTGGTTAGAAACCATAATTGGACAAGATAAAGTGTAGGGAGGACGAAAATGACCTAAATGTCCATCCAATGACACAAAACACCTATTGGATGCACAAGATTGGTTAGAAACCCTAATTGGACAAGATTAAGTGTAGGGAGGACGAAAATGACGTAAATGTTCATCCAATGACACAAAACACCTATTGGATGCACAAGATTTGTTAAAACCCTAATTGGATAAGAATTAGCCTAGGGAGGACGAAAATGACCTAAATGTTTATCCAATGACACAAAACACCTATTGGATGCACAAGATTGGTTAAAAACCCTAATTGGACAAGATTAAGTGTAGGGAGGACGAAAATGACCTAAATGTTCATCGAATGACACAAAACACCAATTGGATGCAAAAGATTGGTAAAAAACCCTAATTGGACAAGAATTAGCCTAGGGAGGACGAAAACAACCTAATTGTTCATCCAATGACACAAAAACACCTATTGGATGCACAAGATTGGTTAAAAACCCTAATTGGACAAGAATTAGCCTAGGGAGGACGAAAATGTCCTAAATGTTCATCCAATGACACAAAAACACCTATGGATGCACAAGATTGGTTAAAAACCCTAATTGGACAAGATTAAACCTAGGGAGGACGAAAATGACCTAAATGTTTATCCAATGACACAAAACACCTACTGGATGCACAAGATTGGTTAAAAACCCTAGTTGGACCAGAATTAGCCTAGGGAGGACGAAAATGATCTAATTGTTCATCCAATGACACAAATACACCTACTGGATGCACAAGATTGGTTATAAACCCTAATTGGACAAGAATTAGCCTAGGGAGGACGAAAATGTCCTAAATGTTCATCCAATGACACTAAAACACCTATTGGATGCACAAGATTGGTTAGAAACCCTAATTGGACAAGAATTAGCCTAAGGAGGACGAAAATGACCTAATTGTTCATCGAATGACACAAATACACCTATTGGATGCACAAGATTGGTTAAAAACCCTAATTGGACAAGAATTAGCCTACGGAGGACAAAAATGACCTGATTGTTCATCCAATGACACAAAAACACCTATTGGATGTAGAAGATTGGTTAGAAAACCTAGTTGGACAAGATTAAGTTTAGGGAGGACAAAAATGACGTAAATGTTCATCGAATGACACAAAACACCTATTGGATGCACAAGATTGGTGAAAAACCCTAATTGGACAAGAAGTAGCCTAGGGAGGACGAAAATGACCTAATTGTTCATCCAATGACACAAAAACACCTATTGGATGCAAAAGATTGGTTAGAAACCCTAATTGGACAAGATTATGTTTAGGGAGGACAAAAATGACCTAATTGTTCATCCAATGACACAAAACACCTATTGGATGCACAAGATTGGTTAAAAACCCTAATTGGACAAGATTAAGTGTAGGGAGGACGAAAATGACCTAAATGTTCATCGAATGACACAAAACACCAATTGGATGCAAAAGATTGGTAAAAAACCCTAATTGGACAAGAATTAGCCTAGGGAGGACGAAAACAACCTAAATGTTCATCCAATGACACAAAAACACCTATTGGATGCACAAGATTGGTTAAAAACCCTAATTGGACAAGAATTAACCTAGGGAGGACGAAAATGACCTAAATGTTCATCCAATGACACAAAACACCTATTGGATGCACAAGATTGGTTAAAAACCCTAATTGGACAAGAATTAACCTAGGGAGGACGAAAATGACCTAAATGTTCATCCAATGACACAAAACACCTATTGGATACACAAGATTGGTTAATATCCCTAATTGGACAAGAATTAGCCTAGGTAGGACGAAAATGACCTAATTGTTCATCCAATGACACAAAAACACCTATTGGATGCAGAAGATTGGTTAGAAACCCTAGTTGGACAAGATTAAGTTTAGGGAGGACAAAATTGACGTACATGTTCATCGAATGACACAAAACACCTATTGGATGCACAAGATTGGTGAAAAACCCTAATTGGACAAGAAGTAGCCTAGGAAGGACGAAAATGACCTAATTGTTCATCCAATGACACAAAAACACCTATTGGATGCAAAAGATTGGTTAGAAACCCTAATTGGACAAGATTAAGTTTAGGGAGGACGAAAATGACCTAATTGTTCATCCAATGACACAAAACACCTATTGGATGCACAAGATTGGTTAAAAACCCTAATTGGACAAGAATTAGCCTACGGAGGACAAAAATGACCTAATTGTTCATCCAATGACACAAAAACACCTATTGGATGTAGAAGATTGGTTAGAAAACCTAGTTGGACAAGATTAAGTTTAGGGAGGACAAAAATGACGTAAATGTTCATCGAATGACACAAAACACCTATTGGATGCACAAGATTGGTGAAAAACCCTAATTGGACAAGAAGTAGCCTAGGGAGGACGAAAATGACCTAATTGTTCATCCAATGACACAAAAACACCTATTGGATGCAAAAGATTGGTTAGAAACCCTAATTGGACAAGATTAAGTTTAGGGAGGACGAAAATGACCTAATTGTTCATCCAATGACACAAAACACCTATTGGATACACAAGATTGGTTAATATCCCTAATTGGACAAGAATTAGCCTAGGTAGGACGAAAATGACCTAATTGTTCATCCAATGACACAAAAACACCTATTGGATGCAGAAGATTGGTTAGAAACCCTAGTTGGACAAGATTAAGTTTAGGGAGGACAAAAATGACGTACATGTTCATCGAATGACACAAAACACCTATTGGATGCACAAGATTGGTGAAAAACCCTAATTGGACAAGAAGTAGCCTAGGAAGGACGAAAATGACCTAATTGTTCATCCAATGACACAAAAACACCTATTGGATGCAAAAGATTGGTTAGAAACCCTAATTGGACAAGATTAAGTTTAGGGAGGACGAAAATGACCTAATTGTTCATCCAATGACACAAAACACCTATTGGATGCACAAGATTGGTTAAAAACCCTAATTGGACAAGATTAAGGGTAGGGAGGACGAAAATGACCTAAATGTTCATCCAATGACACAAAAACACCTATTGGATGCACAAGATTGGTTAGAAACCCTAATTGGACAAGCATAAGCCTAGGGAGGACGAAAATGACCTAATTGTTCATCAAATGACACAAAACACCTATGGATGCACAAGATTGGTTAAAAACCCTAATTGGACAAGATTAAGCCTAGGGAGGACGAAAATGACCTAAATGTTTATCCAATGACACAAAACACCTACTGGATGCACAAGATTGGTTAAAAACCCTAGTTGGACCAGAATTAGCCTAGGGAGGACGAAAATGACCGAATTGTTCATCCAATGACACAAAAACACCTATTGGATGCATAAGATTGGTTAGAAACCCTAATTGGACAAGAATTAGCCTAGGGAGGACGAAAATGACCTAAATGTTCATCCAATGACACAAAAACACCTATTGGATGCAGAAGATTGGTTAGAAACCCTAGTTGGACAAGATTAAGTTTAGGGAGGACAAAAATGACGTACATGTTCATCGAATGACACAAAACACCTATTGGATGCACAAGATTGGTGAAAAACCCTAATTGGACAAGAAGTAGCCTAGGAAGGACGAAAATGACCTAATTGTTCATCCAATGACACAAAAACACCTATTAAATGCACAAGATTGGTTAAAAACCCTAATTGGAAAAGAATTAGCCTAGGGAGGACGAAAATGACCTAAATGTTCATCCAATGACACAAAACACCTATTGGATGCACAAGATTGGTTAAAAACCCTAATTGGACAAGAATTAGCCTAGGTAGGACGAAAATGACCTAATTGTTCATCCAATGACACAAAAACACCTATTGGATGCAGAAGATTGGTTAGAAACCCTAGTTGGACAAGATTAAGTTTAGGGAGGACAAAAATGACGTACATGTTCATCGAATGACACAAAACACCTATTGGATGCACAAGATTGGTGAAAAACCCTAATTGGACAAGAAGTAGCTTAGGAAGGACGAAAATGACCTAATTGTTCATCCAATGACACAAAAACACCTATTGGATGCAAAAGATTGGTTAGAAACCCTAATTGGACAAGATTAAGTTTAGGGAGGACGAAAATGACCTAATTGTTCATCCAATGACACAAAACACCTATTGGATGCACAAGATTGGTTAAAAACCCTAATTGGACAAGATTAAGGGTAGGGAGGACGAAAATGACCTAAATGTTCATCGAATGACACAAAACACCAATTGGATGCAAAAGATTGGTAAAAAACCCTAATTGGACAAGAATTAGCCTAGGGAGGACGAAAACAACCTAAATGTTCATCCAATGACACAAAAACACCTATTGGATGCACAAGATTGGTTAAAAACCCTAATTGGACAAGAATTAACCTAGGGAGGACGAAAATGACCTAAATGTTCATCCAATGACACAAAACACCTATTGGATACACAAGATTGGTTAATATCCCTAATTGGACAAGAATTAGCCTAGGTAGGACGAAAATGACCTAATTGTTCATCCAATGACACAAAAACACCTATTGGATGCAGAAGATTGGTTAGAAACCCTAGTTGGACAAGATTAAGTTTAGGGAGGACAAAAATGACGTACATGTTCATCGAATGACACAAAACACCTATTGGATGCACAAGATTGGTGAAAAACCCTAATTGGACAAGAAGTAGCCTAGGAAGCACGAAAATGACCTAATTGTTCATCCAATGACACAAAAACACCTATTGGATGCAAAAGATTGGTTAGAAACCCTAATTGGACAAGATTAAGTTTAGGGAGGACGAAAATGACCTAATTGTTCATCCAATGACACAAAACACCTATTGGATGCACAAGATTGGTTAAAAACCCTAATTGGACAAGATTAAGTGTAGGGAGGACGAAAATGACCTAAATGTTCATCGAATGACACAAAACACCAATTGGATGCAAAAGATTGGTAAAAAACCCTAATTGGACAAGAATTAGCCTAGGGAGGACGAAAACAACCTAATTGTTCATCCAATGACACAAAAACACCTATTGGATGCACAAGATTGGTTAAAAACCCTAATTGGACAAGAATTAGCCTAGGGAGGACGAAAATGTCCTAAATGTTCATCCAATGACACAAAAACACCTATGGATGCACAAGATTGGTTAAAAACCCTAATTGGACAAGATTAAACCTAGGGAGGACGAAAATGACCTAAATGTTTATCCAATGACACAAAACACCTACTGGATGCACAAGATTGGTTAAAAACCCTAGTTGGACCAGAATTAGCCTAGGGAGGACGAAAATGATCTAATTGTTCATCCAATGACACAAATACACCTACTGGATGCACAAGATTGGTTAAAAACCCTAATTGGACAAGAATTAGCCTAGGGAGGACAAAAATGTCCTAAATGTTCATCCAATGACACAAAAACACCTATGGATGCACAAGATTGGTAAAAAACCCTAATTGGACAAGAATTAGCCTAGGGAGGACGAAAACGATCTAATTGTTCATCCAATGACACAAAAACACCTATTGGATGCACAAGATTGGTTAGAAACCCTAATTGGACAAGATTAAGTGTAGGGAGGACGTAAATGACCTAAATATTCTTCCAATGACACAAAAACACCTATTGGATGCACAAGATTGGTTAGAAACCCTAGTTGGACCAGAATTAGCCTAGGGAGGACAAAAATGACCTAATTGTTCATCCAATGACACAAATACACCTACTGGATGCACAAGATTGGTTAAAAACCCTAATTGGACAAGAATTAGCCTAGGGAGGACGAAAATGTCCTAAATGTTCATCCAATTACACAAAAACACCTATTAGATGCACAAGATTGGTTAAAAACCCTAATTGGAAAAGAATTAGCCTAGGGAGGACGAAAATAACCTAAATGTTCATCCAATGACACAAAACACCTATTGGATGCACAAGATTGGTTAAAAACCCTAATTGGACAAGAATTAGCCTAGGTAGGACGAAAATGACCTAATTGTTCATCCAATGACACAAAAACACCTATTGGATGCAGAAGATTGGTTAGAAACCCTAGTTGGACAAGATTAAGTTTAGGGATGACAAAAATGACGTACATGTTCATCGAATGACACAAAACACCTATTGGATGCACAAGATTGGTGAAAAACCCTAATTGGACAAGAATTAGCCTAGGGAGGACGAAAATGTCCTAAATGTTCATCCAATGACACAAAAACACCTATGGATGCACAAGATTGGTTAAAAACCCTAATTGGACAAGATTAAGCCTAGGGAGGACGAAAATGACCTAAATGTTTATCCAATGACACAAAACACCTACTGGATGCACAAGATTGGTTAAAAACCCTAGTAGGACCAGAATTAGCCTAGGGAGGACGAAAATGACCTAATTGTTCATCCAATGACACAAAAACACCTATTGGATGCAGAAGATTGGTTAGAAACCCTAGTTGGACAAGATTAAGTTTAGGGATGACAAAAATGACGTACATGTTCATCGAATGACACAAAACACCTATTGGATGCACAAGATTGGTGAAAAACCCTAATTGGACAAGAATTAGCCTAGGGAGGACGAAAATGTCCTAAATGTTCATCCAATGACACTAAAACACCTATTGGATGCACAAGATTGGTTAGAAACCCTAATTGGACAAGAATTAGCCTAGGGAGGACGAAAATGACCTAATTGTTCATCGAATGACACAAATACACCTATTGGATGCACAAGATTGGTTAAAAACCCTAATTGGACAAGAATTAGCCTACGAAGGACAAAAATGACCTAATTGTTCATCCAATGACACAAAAACACCTATTGGATGTAGAAGATTGGTTAGAAAACCTAGTTGGACAAGATTAAGTTTAGGGAGGACAAAAATGACGTAAATGTTCATCGAATGACACAAAACACCTATTGGATGCACAAGATTGGTGAAAAACCCTAATTGGACAAGAAGTAGCCTAGGGAGGACGAAAATGACCTAATTGTTCATCCAATGACACAAAAACACCTATTGGATGCAAAAGATTGGTTAGAAACCCTAATTGGACAAGATTAAGTTTAGGGAGGACAAAAATGACCTAATTGTTCATCCAATGACACAAAACACCTATTGGATGCACAAGATTGGTTAAAAACCCTAATTGGACAAGATTAAGTGTAGGGAGGACGAAAATGACCTAAATGTTCATCGAATGACACAAAACACCAATTGGATGCAAAAGATTGGTAAAAAACCCTAATTGGACAAGAATTAGCCTAGGGAGGACGAAAACAACCTAAATGTTCATCCAATGACACAAAAACACCTATTGGATGCACAAGATTGGTTAAAAACCCTAATTGGACAAGAATTAACCTAGGGAGGACGAAAATGACCTAAATGTTCATCCAATGACACAAAACACCTATTGGATGCACAAGATTGGTTAAAAACCCTAATTGGACAAGAATTAACCTAGGGAGGACGAAAATGACCTAAATGTTCATCCAATGACACAAAACACCTATTGGATACACAAGATTGGTTAATATCCCTAATTGGACAAGAATTAGCCTAGGTAGGACGAAAATGACCTAATTGTTCATCCAATGACACAAAAACACCTATTGGATGTAGAAGATTGGTTAGAAACCCTAGTTGGACAAGATTAAGTTTAGGGAGGACAAAAATGACGTACATGTTCATCGAATGACACAAAACACCTATTGGATGCACAAGATTGGTGAAAAACCCTAATTGGACAAGAAGTAGCCTAGGAAGGACGAAAATGACCTAATTGTTCATCCAATGACACAAAAACACCTATTGGATGCAAAAGATTGGTTAGAAACCCTAATTGGACAAGATTAAGTTTAGGGAGGACGAAAATGACCTAATTGTTCATCCAATGACACAAAACACCTATTGGATGCACAAGATTGGTTAAAAACCCTAATTGGACAAGATTAAGGGTAGGGAGGACGAAAATGACCTAAATGTTCATCGAATGACACAAAACACCAATTGGATGCAAAAGATTGGTAAAAAACCCTAATTGGACAAGAATTAGCCTAGGGAGGACGAAAACAACCTAAATGTTCATCCAATGACACAAAAACACCTATTGGATGCACAAGATTGGTTAAAAACCCTAATTGGACAAGAATTAGCCTAGGGAGGACGAAAATGTCCTAAATGTTCATCCAATGACACAAAAACACCTATTAGATGCACAAGATTGGTTAAAAACCCTAATTGGACAAGATTAAGGGTAGGGAGGACGAAAATGACCTAAATGTTCATCGAATGACACAAAACACCAATTGGATGCAAAAGATTGGTAAAAAACCCTAATTGGACAAGAATTAGCCTAGGGAGGACGAAAACAACCTAACTGTTCATCCAATGACACAAAAACACCTATTAAATGCACAAGATTGGTTAAAAACCCTAATTGGAAAAGAATTAGCCTAGGGAGGACGAAAATGACCTAAATGTTCATCCAATGACACAAAACACCTATTGGATGCACAAGATTGGTTAAAAACCCTAATTGGACAAGAATTAGCCTAGGTAGGACGAAAATGACCTAATTGTTCATCCAATGACACAAAAACACCTATTGGATGCAGAAGATTGGTTAGAAACCCTAGTTGGACAAGATTAAGTTTAGGGAGGACAAAAATGACGTACATGTTCATCGAATGACACAAAACACGTATTGGATGCACAAGATTGGTGAAAAACCCTAATTGGACAAGAAGTAGCCTAGGAAGGACGAAAATGACCTAATTGTTCATCCAATGACACAAAAACACCTATTGGATGCAAAAGATTGGTTAGAAACCCTAATTGGACAAGATTAAGTTTAGGGAGGACGAAAATGACCTAATTGTTCATCCAATGACACAAAACACCTATTGGATACACAAGATTGGTTAATATCCCTAATTGGACAAGAATTAGCCTAGGTAGGACGAAAATGACCTAATTGTTCATCCAATGACACAAAAACACCTATTGGATGCAGAAGATTGGTTAGAAACCCTAGTTGGACAAGATTAAGTTTAGGGAGGACAAAAATGACGTACATGTTCATCGAATGACACAAAACACCTATTGGATGCACAAGATTGGTGAAAAACCCTAATTGGACAAGAAGTAGCCTAGGAAGGACGAAAATGACCTAATTGTTCATCCAATGACACAAAAACACCTATTGGATGCAAAAGATTGGTTAGAAACCCTAATTGGACAAGATTAAGTTTAGGGAGGACGAAAATGACCTAATTGTTCATCCAATGACACAAAACACCTATTGGATGCACAAGATTGGTTAAAAACCCTAATTGGACAAGAATTAGCCTAGGTAGGACGAAAATGACCTAATTGTTCTTCCAATGACACAAAAACACCTATTGGATGCAGAAGATTGGTTAGAAACCCTAGTTGGACAAGATTAAGTTTAGGGAGGACAAAAATGACGTACATGTTCATCGAATGACACAAAACACCTATTGGATGCACAAGATTGGTGAAAAACCCTAATTGGACAAGAAGTAGCCTAGGAAGGACGAAAATGACCTAATTGTTCATCCAATGACACAAAAACACCTATTGGATGCAAAAGATTGGTTAGAAACCCTAATTGGACAAGATTAAGTTTAGGGAGGACGAAAATGACCTAATTGTTCATCCAATGACACAAAACACCTATTGGATGCACAAGATTGGTTAAAAACCCTAATTGGACAAGATTAAGGGTAGGGAGCACGAAAATGACCTAAATGTTCATCGAATGACACAAAACACCAATTGGATGCAAAAGATTGGTAAAAAACCCTAATTGGACAAGAATTAGCCTAGGGAGGACGAAAACAACCTAAATGTTCATCCAATGACACAAAAACACCTATTGGATGCACAAAATTGGTTAAAAACCCTAATTGGACAAGAATTAACCTAGGGAGGACGAAAATGACCTAAATGTTCATCCAATGACACAAAACACCTATTGGATGCACAAGATTGGTTAAAAACCCTAATTGGACAAGAATTAACCCAGGGAGGACGAAAATGACCTAAATGTTCATCCAATGACACAAAACACCTATTGGATACACAAGATTGGTTAATATCCCTAATTGGACAAGAATTAGCCTAGGTAGGACGAAAATGACCTAATTGTTCATCCAATGACACAAAAACACCTATTGGATGCAGAAGATTGGTTAGAAACCCTAGTTGGACAAGATTAAGTTTAGGGAGGACAAAAATGACGTACATGTTCATCGAATGACACAAAACACCTATTGGATGCACAAGATTGGTGAAAAACCCTAATTGGACAAGAAGTAGCCTAGGAAGGACGAAAATGACCTAATTGTTCATCCAATGACACAAAAACACCTATTGGATGCAAAAGATTGGTTAGAAACCCTAATTGGACAAGATTAAGTTTAGGGAGGACGAAAATGACCTAATTGTTCATCCAATGACACAAAACACCTATTGGATGCACAAGATTGGTTAAAAACCCTAATTGGACAAGATTAAGGGTAGGGAGGACGAAAATGACCTAAATGTTCATCCAATGACACAAAAACACCTATTGGATGCACAAGATTGGTTAGAAACCCTAATTGGACAAGCATAAGCCTAGGGAGGACGAAAATGACCTAATTGTTCATCAAATGACACAAAACACCTATGGATGCACAAGATTGGTTAAAAACCCTAATTGGACAAGATTAAGCCTAGGGAGGACGAAAATGACCTAAATGTTTATCCAATGACACAAAACACCTACTGGATGCACAAGATTGGTTAAAAACCCTAGTTGGACCAGAATTAGCCTAGGGAGGACGAAAATGACCGAATTGTTCATCCAATGACACAAAAACACCTATTGGATGCATAAGATTGGTTAGAAACCCTAATTGGACAAGAATTAGCCTAGGGAGGACGAAAATGACCTAAATGTTCATCCAATGACACAAAAACACCTATTGGATGCAGAAGATTGGTTAGAAACCCTAGTTGGACAAGATTAAGTTTAGGGAGGACAAAAATGACGTACATGTTCATCGAATGACACAAAACACCTATTGGATGCACAAGATTGGTGAAAAACCCTAATTGGACAAGAAGTAGCCTAGGAAGGACGAAAATGACCTAATTGTTCATCCAATGACACAAAAACACCTATTGGATGCAAAAGATTGGTTAGAAACCCTAATTGGACAAGATTAAGCTTAGGGAGGACGAAAATGACCTAATTGTTCATCCAATGACACAAAACACCTATTGGATGCACAAGATTGGTTAAAAACCCTAATTGGACAAGATTAAGTGTAGGGAGGACGAAAATGACCTAAATGTTCATCGAATGACACAAAACACCAATTGGATGCACAAGATTGGTTAAAAATCCTAATTGGACAAGAATTAGCCTAGGGAGGACGAAAACGACCTAATTGTTCATCCAATGACACAAAAACACCTATTGGATGCACAAGATTGGTTAGAAACCCTAATTGGACAAGATTAAGTGTAGGGAGGACGTAAATGACCTAAATATTCTTCCAATGACACAAAAACACCTATTGGATGCACAAGATTGGTTAGAAACCCTAATTGGACAAGAATAAGCCTAGGGAGGACGAAAATGACCTAAATGTTCATCCAATGACACAAAAACACCTATTGGATGCACAAGATTGGTTAGAAACCCTAATTGGACAAGAATTAGCCTAGGGAGGACGAAAATGACCTAATTGTTCATCGAATGACACAAATACACCTATTGGATGCACAAGATTGGTTAAAAACCCTAATTGGACAAGAATTAGCCTACGGAGGACAAAAATGACCTAATTGTTCATCCAATGACACAAATACACCTACAGGATGCACAAGATTGGTTAAAAACCCTAATTGAACCAGAATAAGCCTAGGGAGGACGAAAATGACCTAATTGTTCATCCAATGACACAAAAACACCTATTGGATGCATAAGATTGGTTAGAAACCCTAATTGGACAAGAATTAGCCTAGGGAGGACGAAAATGACCTAAATGTTCATCCAATGACACAAAACACCTATTGGATGCACAAGATTGGTTAGAAACCCTAATTGGACAAGATTAAGTTTAGGGAGGACGAAAATGACCTAATTGTTCATCCAATGACACAAAACACCTATTGGATGCACAAGATTGGTTAAAAACCCTAATTGGACAAGAATTAGCCTAGGTAGGACGAAAATGACCTAATTGTTCATCCAATGACACAAAAACACCTATTGGATGCAGAAGATTGGTTAGAAACCCTAGTTGGACAAGATTAAGTTTAGGGAGGACAAAAATGACGTACATGTTCATCGAATGACACAAAACACCTATTGGATGCACAAGATTGGTTAAAAACCCTAATTGGACAAGAAGTAGCCTAGGAAGGACGAAAATGACCTAATTGTTCATCCAATGACACAAAAACACCTATTGGATGCAAAAGATTGGTTAGAAACCCTAATTGGACAAGATTAAGTTTAGGGAGGACGAAAATGACCTAATTGTTCATCCAATGACACAAAACACCTATTGGATGCACAAGATTGGTTAAAAACCCTAATTGGACAAGAATAAGTGTAGGGAGGACGAAAATGACCTAAATGTTCATCGAATGACACAAAACACCAATTGGATGCAAAAGATTGGTAAAAAACCCTAATTGGACAAGAATTAGCCTAGGGAGGACGAAAACAACCTAACTGTTCATCCAATGACACAAAAACACCTATTAAATGCACAAGATTGGTTAAAAACCCTAATTGGAAAAGAATTAGCCTAGGGAGGACGAAAATGACCTAAATGTTCATCCAATGACACAAAACACCTATTGGATGCACAAGATTGGTTAAAAACCCTAATTGGACAAGAATTAGCCTAGGTAGGACGAAAATGACCTAATTGTTCATCCAATGACACAAAACACCTATTGGATGCACAAGATTGGTTAAAAACCCTAATTGGACAAGATTAAGTGTAGGGAGGACGAAAATGACCTAAATGTTCATCGAATGACACAAAACACCAATTGGATGCAAAAGATTGGTAAAAAACCCTAATTGGACAAGAATTAGCCTAGGGAGGACGAAAACAACCTAACTGTTCATCCAATGACACAAAAACACCTATTAAATGCACAAGATTGGTTAAAAACCCTAATTGGAAAAGAATTAGCCTAGGGAGGACGAAAATGACCTAATTGTTCATCCAATGACACAAAAACACCTATTGGATGCAAAAGATTGGTTAGAAACCCTAATTGGACAAGATTAAGTTTAGGGAGGACGAAAATGACCTAATTGTTCATCCAATGACACAAAACACCTATTGGATGCACAAGATTGGTTAAAAACCCTAATTGGACAAGATTAAGTGTAGGGAGGACGAAAATGACCTAAATGTTCATCGAATGACACAAAACACCAATTGGATGCAAAAGATTGGTAAAAAACCCTAATTGGACAAGAATTAGCCTAGGGAGGACGAAAACAACCTAACTGTTCATCCAATGACACAAAAACACCTATTGAATGCACAAGATTGGTTAAAAACCCTAATTGGAAAAGAATTAGCCTAGGGAGGACGAAAATGACCTAAATGTTCATCCAATGACACAAAACACCTATTGGATGCACAAGATTGGTTAAAAACCCTAATTGGACAAGAATTAGCCTAGGTAGGACGAAAATGACCTAATTGTTCATCCAATGACACAAAAACACCTATTGGATGCAGAAGATTGGTTAGAAACCCTAGTTGGACAAGATTAAGTTTAGGGAGGACAAAAATGACGTAAATGTTCATCGAATGACACAAAACACCTATTGGATGCACAAGATTGGTGAAAAACCCTAATTGGACAAGAAGTAGCCTAGGAAGGACGAAAATGACCTAATTGTTCATCCAATGACACAAAAACACCTATTGGATGCAAAAGATTGGTTAGAAACCCTAATTGGACAAGATTAAGTTTAGGGAGGACGAAAATGACCTAATTGTTCATCCAATGACACAAAACACCTATTGGATGCACAAGATTGGTTAAAAACCCTAATTGGACAAGAATTAACCTAGGGAGGACGAAAATGACCTAAATGTTCATCCAATGACACAAAAACACCTATTGGATGCACAAGATTGGTTAGAAACCCTAATTGGACAAGAATTAGCCTAGGGAGGACGAAAATGACCTAAATGTTCATCCAATGACACAAAAACACCTATTGGATGCACAAGATTGGTTAAAAACCCTAATTGGACAAGAATTAGCCTACGGAGGACAAAAATGACCTAATTGTTCATCCAATGACACAAATACACCTACAGGATGCACAAGATTGGTTAAAAACCCTAATTGAACCAGAATAAGCCTAGGGAGGACGAAAATGACCTAATTGTTCATCCAATGACACAAATACACCTATTGGATGCACAAGATTGGTTAAAAACCCTAATTGGACAAGAATTAGCCTAGGGAGGACGAAAATGACCTAAATGTTCATCCAATGACACTAAAACACCTATTGGATGCACAAGATTGGTTAGAAACCCTAATTGGACAAGAATTAGCCTAGGGAGGACGAAAATGACCTAATTGTTCATCGAATGACACAAATACACCTATTGGATGCACAAGATTGGTTAAAAACCCTAATTGGACAAGAATTAGCCTACGGAGGACAAAAATGACCTAATTGTTCATCCAATGACACAAATACACCTACAGGATGCACAAGATTGGTTAAAAACCCTAATTGAACAAGAATAAGCCTAGGGAGGACGAAAATGACCTAATTGTTCATCCAATGACACAAATACACCTATTGGATGCACAAGATTGGTTAAAAACCCTAATTGGACAAGAATTAGCCTAGGGAGGACAAAAATGTCCTAAATGTTCATCCAATGACACAAAAACACCTATGGATGCACAAGATTGGTTAAAAACCCTAATTGGACAAGATTAAACCTAGGGAGGACGAAAATGACCTAAATGTTTATCCAATGACACAAAACACCTACTGGATGCACAAGATTGGTTAAAAACCCTAGTTGGACCAGAATTAGCCTAGGGAGGACGAAAATGATCTAATTGTTCATCCAATGACACAAATACACCTACTGGATGCACAAGATTGGTTAAAAACCCTAATTGGACAAGAATTAGCCTAGGGAGGACAAAAATGTCCTAAATGTTCATCCAATGACACAAAAACACCTATGGATGCACAAGATTGGTAAAAAACCCTAATTGGACAAGAATTAGCCTAGGGAGGACGAAAACGACCTAATTGTTCATCCAATGACACAAAAACACCTATTGGATGCACAAGATTGGTTAGAAACCCTAATTGGACAAGATTAAGTGTAGGGAGGACGTAAATGACCTAAATATTCTTCCAATGACACAAAAACACCTATTGGATGCACAAGATTGGTTAAAAACCCTAATTGGACAAGATTAAGTGTAGGGAGGACGAAAATGACCTAAATGTTCATCGAATGACACAAAACACCAATTGGATGCAAAAGATTGGTAAAAAACCCTAATTGGACAAGAATTAGCCTAGGGAGGACGAAAACAACCTAACTGTTCATCCAATGACACAAAAACACCTATTAAATGCACAAGATTGGTTAAAAACCCTAATTGGAAAAGAATTAGCCTAGGGAGGACGAAAATGACCTAAATGTTCATCCAATGACACAAAACACCTATTGGATGCACAAGATTGGTTAAAAACCCTAATTGGACAAGAATTAGCCTAGGTCGGACGAAAATGACCTAATTGTTCATCCAATGACACAAAAACACCTATTGGATGCAGAAGATTGGTTAGAAACCCTAGTTGGACAAGATTAAGTTTAGGGAGGACAAAAATGACGTACATGTTCATCGAATGACACAAAACACCTATTGGATGCACAAGATTGGTGAAAAACCCTAATTGGACAAGAAGTAGCCTAGGAAGGACGAAAATGACCTAATTGTTCATCCAATGACACAAAAACACCTATTGGATGCAAAAGATTGGTTAGAAACCCTAATTGGACAAGATTAAGTTTAGGGAGGACGAAAATGACCTAATTGTTCATCCAATGACACAAAACACCTATTGGATGCACAAGATTGGTTAAAAACCCTAATTGGAAAAGAATTAGCCTAGGGAGGACGAAAATGACCTAAATGTTCATCCAATGACACAAAACACCTATTGGATGCACAAGATTGGTTAAAAACCCTAATTGGACAAGAATTAGCCTAGGTAGGACGAAAAGGACCTAAATGTTCATCCAATGACACAAAACACCTATTGGATGCACAAGATTGGTTAAAAACATTAATTGGACAAGAATTAGCCTAGGGAGGACGAAAATGACCTAATTATTCATCCAATGACACAAAAACACCTATTGGATGCACAAGATAGGTTAGAAACCCTAATTGGACAAGAAGTAGCCAAGGTAGGATAAAAAGGACCTAAATGTTCATCCAATTACACAAAACACCTATTGGATGCAGAATATTGGTTAAAAACCCTAATTGGACAAGATTATGTAAAGGGAGGACGAAAATGACTTAAATATTCTTCCAATGACACAAAACACCGATTGGATGCACAAGATTGGTTAGAAACCCTAATTGGACAAGATTAAGTTTAGGGAGAACGAAAATGACGTAAATGTTCATCCAATGACACAAAACACCTATTAGATGCACAAGATTGGTTAGAAACCCTAATTGGACAAGAATTAGCCTAGGGAGGACGAAAATGACCTAAATGTTCATCCAATGACACAAAACACCTATTGGATGCACAAGATTGGTGAAAAACCCTAATTGGACAAGAAGTAGCCTAGGGAGGACGAAAATGACCTAATTGTTCATCCAATGACACAAAAACACCTATTGGATGCAAAAGATTGGTTACAAACCCTAATTGGACAAGATTAAGTTTAGGGAGGACGAAAATGACCTAATTGTTCATCCAATGACACAAAACACCTATTGGATGCACAAGATTGGTTAAAAACCCTAATTGGACAAGATTAAGTGTAGGGAGGACGAAAATGACCTAAATGTTCATCGAATGACACAAAACACCAATTGGATGCAAAAGATTGGTAAAAAACCCTAATTGGACAAGAATTAGCCTAGGGAGGACGAAAACAACCTAAATGTTCATCCAATGACACAAAAACACCTATTGGATGCACAAAATTGGTTAAAAACCCTAATTGGACAAGAATTAACCTAGGGAGGACGAAAATGACCTAAATGTTCATCCAATGACACAAAACACCTATTGGATACACAAGATTGGTTAATATCCCTAATTGGACAAGAATTAGCCTAGGTAGGACGAAAATGACCTAAATGTTCATCCAATGACACAAATACACCTACTGGATGCACAAGATTGGTTAAAAACCCTAATTGGACAAGAATTAGCATAGGGAGGACGAAAATGTCCTAAATGTTCATCCAATGACACAAAAACACCTATGGATGCACAAGATTGGTTAAAAACCGTAATTGGACAAGATTAAGCCTAGGGAGGACGAAAATGACCTAAATGTTTATCCAATGACACAAAACACCTACTGGATGCACAAGATTGGTTAAAAACCCTAGTTGGACCAGAATTAGCCTAGGGAGGACGAAAATGATCGAATTGTTCATCCAATGACACAAAAACACCTATTGGATGCATAAGATTGGTTAGAAACCCTAATTGGACAAGAATTAGCCTAGGGAGGACGAAAATGACCTAAATGTTCATCCAATGACACTAAAACACCTATTGGATGCACAAGATTGGTTAGAAACCCTAATTGGACAAGAATTAGCCTAGGGAGGACGAAAATGACCTAATTGTTCATCGAATGACACAAATACACCTATTGGATGCACAAGATTGGTTAAAAACCCTAATTGGACAAGAATTAGCCTACGGAGGACAAAAATGACCTAATTGTTCATCCAATGACACAAATACACCTACAGGATGCACAAGATTGGTTAAAAACCCTAATTGAACCAGAATAAGCCTAGGGAGGACAAAAATGACCTAATTGTTCATCCAATGACACAAAACACCTATTGGATGCACAAGATTGGTTAAAAACCCTAATTGGACAAGAATTAGCCTAGGTAGGACGAAAATGACCTAATTGTTCATCCAATGACACAAAAACACCTATTGGATGCAGAAGATTGGTTAGAAACCCTAGTTGGACAAGATTAAGTTTAGGGAGGACAAAAATGACGTACATGTTCATCGAATGACACAAAACACCTATTGGATGCACAAGATTGGTGAAAAACCCTAATTGGACAAGAAGTAGCCTAGGAAGGACGAAAATGACCTAATTGTTCATCCAATGACACAAAAACACCTATTGGATGCAAAAGATTGGTTAGAAACCCTAATTGGACAAGATTAAGTTTAGGGAGGACGAAAATGACCTAATTGTTCATCCAATGACACAAAACACCTATTGGATGCACAAGATTGGTTAAAAACCCTAATTGGACAAGATTAAGGGTAGGGAGGACGAAAATGACCTAAATGTTCATCCAATGACACAAAAACACCTATTGGATGCACAAGATTGGTTAGAAACCCTAATTGGACAAGCATAAGCCTAGGGAGGACGAAAATGACCTAATTGTTCATCAAATGACACAAAACACCTATGGATGCACAAGATTGGTTAAAAACCCTAATTGGACAAGATTAAGCCTAGGGAGGACGAAAATGACCTAAATGTTTATCCAATGACACAAAACACCTACTGGATGCACAAGATTGGTTAAAAACCCTAGTTGGACCAGAATTAGCCTAGGGAGGACGAAAATGACCGAATTGTTCATCCAATGACACAAAAACACCTATTGGATGCATAAGATTGGTTAGAAACCCTAATTGGACAAGAATTAGCCTAGGGAGGACGAAAATGACCTAAATGTTCATCCAATGACACTAAAACACCTATTGGATGCACAAGATTGGTTAGAAACCCTAATTGGACAAGAATTAGCCTAGGGAGGACGAAAATGACCTAATTGTTCATCGAATGACACAAAAACACCTATTGGATGCACAAGATTGGTTAAAAACCCTAATTGGACAAGAATTAGCCTACGGAGGACAAAAATGACCTAATTGTTCATCCAATGACACAAAAACACCTATTGGATGTAGAAGATTGGTTAGAAAACCTAGTTGGACAAGATTAAGTTTAGGGAGGACAAAAATGACGTAAATGTTCATCGAATGACACAAAACACCTATTGGATGCACAAGATTGGTGAAAAACCCTAATTGGACAAGAAGTAGCCTAGGGAGGACGAAAATGACCTAATTGTTCATCCAATGACACAAAAACACCTATTGGATGCAAAAGATTGGTTAGAAACCCTAATTGGACAAGATTAAGTTTAGGGAGGACAAAAATGACCTAATTGTTCATCCAATGACACAAAACACCTATTGGATGCACAAGATTGGTTAAAAACCCTAATTGGACAAGATTAAGTGTAGGGAGGACGAAAATGACCTAAATGTTCATCGAATGACACAAAACACCAATTGGATGCAAAAGATTGGTAAAAAACCCTAATTGGACAAGAATTAGCCTAGGGAGGACGAAAACAACCTAAATGTTCATCCAATGACACAAAAACACCTATTGGATGCACAAGATTGGTTAAAAACCCTAATTGGACAAGAATTAACCTAGGGAGGACGAAAATGACCTAAATGTTCATCCAATGACACAAAACACCTATTGGATACACAAGATTGGTTAATATCCCTAATTGGACAAGAATTAGCCTAGGTAGGACGAAAATGACCTAAATGTTCATCCAATGACACAAATACACCTACTGGATGCACAAGATTGGTTAAAAACCCTAATTGGACAAGAATTAGCCTAGGGAGGACGAAAATGTCCTAAATGTTCATCCAATGACACAAAAACACCTATGGATGCACAAGATTGGTTAAAAACCCTAATTGGACAAGATTAAGCCTAGGGAGGACGAAAATGACCTAAATGTTTATCCAATGTCATAAAACACCTACTGGATGCACAAGATTGGTTAAAAACCCTAGTTGGACCAGAATTAGCCTAGGGAGGACGAAAATGACCTAATTGTTCATCCAATGACACAAAAACACCTATTGGATGCATAAGATTGGTTAGAAACCCTAATTGGACAAGAATTAGCCTAGGGAGGACGAAAATGACCTAAATGTTCATCCAATGACACTAAAACACCTATTGGATGCACAAGATTGGTTAGAAACCCAAATTGGACAACATTATGTTTTGGGAGGACGCAAATCACGTAAATGTTCATGCAATGACACAAAACACCTATTGGACGCACAAGATTGATTAAAAACCCTAATTGGACAAGATTAAGTGTAGGGAGGACGAAAATGACCTAATTGTTCATCCAATGACACAAAACACCTATTGGATGCACAAGATTGGTTAAAAACCATAATTGGACAAGAATTAGCTAGAGAGGACGAAAATGACCTAAATGTTCATCCAATGACACAAAACACCTATGGATGCACAAGATTGGTAAAAAACCCTAATTGGACAAGAATTAGCCTAGGGAGGACGAAAACGACCTAATTGTTCATCCAATGACACAAATACACCTATTGGATGCACAAGATTTGTTAAAAACCCTAATTGGACAAGAATTAGCCTAGGGAGGACGAAAATGTCCTAAATGTTCATCCAATGACACAAAAACACCTATGGATGCACAAGATTGGTTAAAAACCCTAATTGGACAAGATTAAGCCTAGGGAGGACGAAAATGACCTAAATGTTTATCCAATGACACAAAACACCTACTGGATGCACAAGATTGGTTAAAAACCCTAGTTGGACCAGAATTAGCCTAGGGAGGACGAAAATGACCTAATTGTTCATCCAATGACACAAAAACACCTATTGGATGCAGAAGATTGGTTAGAAACCCTAGTTGGACAAGATTAAGTTTAGGGAGGACAAAAATGACGTACATGTTCATCGAATGACACAAAACACCTATTGGATGCACAAGATTGGTGAAAAACCCTAATTGGACAAGAATTAGCCTAGGGAGGACGAAAATGTCCTAAATGTTCATCCAATGACACAAAAACACCTATGGATGCACAAGATTGGTTAAAAACCCTAATTGGACAAGATTAAGCCTAGGGAGGACGAAAATGACCTAAATGTTTATCCAATGACACAAAACACCTATTGGATGCACAAGATTGGTTAAAAACCCTAATTGGACAAGAATTAGCCTAGGTAGGACGAAAATGACCTAATTGTTCATCCAATGACACAAAAACACCTATTGGATGCAGAAGATTGGTTAGAAACCCTAGTTGGACAAGATTAAGTTTAGGGAGGACAAAAATGACGTACATGTTCATCGAATGACACAAAACACCTATTGGATGCACAAGATTGGTGAAAAACCCTAATTGGACAAGAATTAGCCTAGGGAGGACGAAAACAACCTAACTGTTCATCCAATGACACAAAAACACCTATTAAATGCACAAGATTGGTTAAAAACCCTAATTGGAAAAGAATTAGCCTAGGGAGGACGAAAATGACCTAAATGTTCATCCAATGACACAAAACACCTATTGGATGCACAAGATTGGTTAAAAACCCTAATTGGACAAGAATTAGCCTAGGTAGGACGAAAATGACCTAATTGTTCATCCAATGACACAAAACACCTATTGGATGCACAAGATTGGTTAAAAACCCTAATTGGACAAGATTAAGTGTAGGGAGGACGAAAATGACCTAAATGTTCATCGAATGACACAAAACACCAATTGGATGCAAAAGATTGGTAAAAAACCCTAATTGGACAAGAATTAGCCTAGGGAGGACGAAAACAACCTAACTGTTCATCCAATGACACAAAAACACCTATTAAATGCACAAGATTGGTTAAAAACCCTAATTGGAAAAGAATTAGCCTAGGGAGGACGAAAATGACCTAAATGTTCATCCAATGACACAAAACACCTATTGGATGCACAAGATTGGTTAAAAACCCTAATTGGACAAGAATTAGCCTAGGTAGGACGAAAATGACCTAATTGTTCATCCAATGACACAAAAACACCTTATGGATGCAGAAGATTGGTTAGAAACCCTAGTTGGACAAGATTAAGTTTAGGGAGGACAAAAATGACGTACATGTTCATCGAATGACACAAAACACCTATTGGATGCACAAGATTGGTGAAAAACCCTAATTGGACAAGAAGTAGCCTAGGAAGGACGAAAATGACCTAATTGTTCATCCAATGACACAAAAACACCTATTGGATGCAAAAGATTGGTTAGAAACCCTAATTGGACAAGATTAAGCTTAGGGAGGACGAAAATGACCTAATTGTTCATCCAATGACACAAAACACCTATTGGATGCACAAGATTGGTTAAAAACCCTAATTGGACAAGATTAAGTGTAGGGAGGACGAAAATGACCTAAATGTTCATCGAATGACACAAAACACCAATTGGATGCAAAAGATTGGTAAAAAACCCTAATTGGACAAGAATTAGCCTAGGGAGGACGAAAACAACCTAAATGTTCATCCAATGACACAAAAACACCTATTGGATGCACAAGATTGGTTAAAAACCCTAATTGGACAAGAATTAGCCTAGGGAGGACGAAAATGACCTAAATGTTCATCCAATGACACAAAAACACCTAATGGATGCACAAGATTGGTTAAAAACCCTAATTGGACAAGATTAAGTGTAGGGAGGACGAAAATGACCTAAATGTTCATCCAACGACACAAAACACCTATTGGATGCACAAGATTGGTTAAAAACCCTAATTGGACAAGAATTAGCCTAGGGAGGACGAAAATGACCTAATTGTTCATCCAATGACACAAAACACCTATTGGATGCACAAGATTGGTTTGAAACCCTAATTGGACAAGAATTAGCCTAGGGAGGACGAAAATGACCTAATTGTTCATCCAATGACACAAAAACACCTATTGGATGCACAAGATTGGTTAGAAACCCTAATTGGACAAGATTAGGTTTAGGGAGGATGAAAATGATGAAAATGTTCATCCAATGACACAAAACACCTATTAGATGCACAAGATTGGTTAAAAACCCTAATTGGACATGAATTAGCCTAGGGAGGACAAAAATGACCTAATTGTTCATCCAATGACACAAAACACCTATTGGATGCACAAGATTGGTTAGAAACCCTAATTGGACAAGAATTAGCCTAGGGAGGACGAAAAGGACCTAAATGTTCATCCAATGACACAAAACACCTATTGGATGCACAAGATTGGTTAAAAACCCCAATTGGACAAGATTAAGTGAAGGGAGGAGGAAAATGACCTAAATATTCTTCCGACGACACAAAAACACCTATTAGATGCACAAGATTTGTTAGAAACCCTAATTGGACAAGAATTAGCCTAGGGAGGATAAAAATGACCTAATTGTTCATCCAACGACACAAAACACCTATTGGATGCACAAGATTGGTTAAAAACCCTAATTGGACAAGATTAAGTGAAGAGAGGACGAAAATGACCTAAATATTCTTCCAATGACACAAAAACAACGATTGGATGCACAAGATTGGTTAGAAACCCTAATTGTACAAGATTAAGTTTAGGGAGGACGAAAATGACCTAATTGTTCATCGAATGACACAAAAACAGCTATTGGATGCACAAGATTGGTTAGAAACCCTAATTGGACAAGAATTAACGTTGGGAGGACGAAAAGGACCTAAATGTTCATCCAATGACACAAAACACCTATTGGATGCACAAGATTGGTTAAAAACCCTAATTGGACAACTTTAAGTGAAGGCAGGACGAAAATGACCTAAATATTCTTCCAATGACACAAAAACACCGATAGGAGGCACAAGATTGGTTAGAAACCCTAATTGGACAAGATTAAGTTTAGGGAGGACGAAAATGACCTAATTGTTCATCAAATGACACAAAACACCTATTGGATGCACAAGATTGGTTAAAAACCCTAATTGGACAAGATTAAGTGTAGGGAGGACGAAAATGACCTAAATGTTCATCGAATGACACAAAACACCAATTGGATGCAAAAGATTGGTAAAAAACCCTAATTGGACAAGAATTAGCCTAGGGAGGACGAAAACAACCTAATTGTTCATCCAATGACACAAAAACACCTATTGGATGCACAAGATTGGTTAAAAACCCTAATTGGACAAGAATTAGCCTAGGGAGGACGAAAATGACCTAAATGTTCATCCAATGACACAAAACACCTATTGGATGCACAAGATTGGTTAAAATCCCTAATTGGACAAGAATTAGCCTAGGTAGGACGAAAATGACCTAAATGTTCATCAAATGACACAAATACACCTACTGGATGCACAAGATTGGTTAAAAACCCTAATTGGACAAGAATTAGCCTAGGGAGGACGAAAATGTCCTAAATGTTCATCCAATGACACAAAAACACCTATGGATGCACAAGATTGGTTAAAAACCCTAATTGGACAAGATTAAGCCTAGGGAGGACGAAAATGACCTAAATGTTTATCCAATGACACAAAACACCTACTGGATGCACAAGATTGGTTAAAAACCCTAGTTGGACCAGAATTATCTAGGGAGGACGAAAATGACCGAATTGTTCATCCAATGACACAAAAACACCTATTGGATGCATAAGATTGGTTAGAAACCCTAATTGGACAAGAATTAGCCTAGGGAGGACGAAAATGACCGAAATGTTCATCCAATGACACTAAAACACCTATTGGATGCACAAGATTGGTTAGAAACCCTAATTGGACAAGAATTAGCCTAGGGAGGACGAAAATGACCTAATTGTTCATCGAATGACACAAATACACCTATTGGATGCACAAGATTGGTTAAAAACCCTAATTGGACAAGAATTAGCCTACGGAGGACAAAAATGACCTAATTGTTCATCCAATGACACAAATACACCTACAGGATGCACAAGATTGGTTAAAAACCCTAATTGAACCAGAATAAGCCTAGGGAGGACGAAAATGACCTAATTGTTCATCCAATGACACAAATACACCTATTGGATGCACAAGATTGGTTAAAAACCCTAATTGGACAAGAATTAGCCTAGGGAGGACAAAAATGTCCTAAATGTTCATCCAATGACACAAAAACACCTATGGATGCACAAGATTGGTAAAAAACCCTAATTGGACAAGAATTAGCCTAGGGAGGACGAAAACGACCTAATTGTTCATCCAATGACACAAAAACACCTATTGGATGCACAAGATTGGTTAGAAACCCTAATTGGACAAGATTAAGTGTAGGGAGGACGTAAATGACCTAAATATTCTTCCAATGACACAAAAACACCTATTGGATGCACAAGATTGGTTAAAAACCCTAATTGGACAAGATTAAGTGTAGGGAGGACGAAAATGACCTAAATGTTCATCGAATGACACAAAACACCAATTGGATGCAAAAGATTGGTAAAAAACCCTAATTGGACAAGAATTAGCCTAGGGAGGACGAAAACAACCTAACTGTTCATCCAATGACACAAAAACACCTATTAAATGCACAAGATTGGTTAAAAACCCTAATTGGAAAAGAATTAGCCTAGGGAGGACGAAAATGACCTAAATGTTCATCCAATGACACAAAACACCTATTGGATGCACAAGATTGGTTAAAAACCCTAATTGGACAAGAATTAGCCTAGGTCGGACGAAAATGACCTAATTGTTCATCCAATGACACAAAAACACCTATTGGATGCAGAAGATTGGTTAGAAACCCTAGTTGGACAAGATTAAGTTTAGGGAGGACAAAAATGACGTACATGTTCATCGAATGACACAAAACACCTATTGGATGCACAAGATTGGTGAAAAACCCTAATTGGACAAGAAGTAGCCTAGGAAGGACGAAAATGACCTAATTGTTCATCCAATGACACAAAAACACCTATTGGATGCAAAAGATTGGTTAGAAACCCTAATTGGACAAGATTAAGTTTAGGGAGGACGAAAATGACCTAATTGTTCATCCAATGACACAAAACACCTATTGGATACACAAGATTGGTTAATATCCCTAATTGGACAAGAATTAGCCTAGGTAGGACGAAAATGACCTAATTGTTCATCCAATGACACAAAAACACCTATTGGATGCAGAAGATTGGTTAGAAACCCTAGTTGGACAAGATTAAGTTTAGGGAGGACAAAAATGACGTACATGTTCATCGAATGACACAAAACACCTATTGGATGCACAAGATTGGTGAAAAACCCTAATTGGACAAGAAGTAGCCTAGGAAGGACGAAAATGACCTAATTGTTCATCCAATGACACAAAAACACCTATTGGATGCAAAAGATTGGTTAGAAACCCTAATTGGACAAGATTAAGTTTAGGGAGGACGAAAATGACCTAAATGTTCATCCAATGACACAAAACACCTATTGGATGCACAAGATTGGTTAAAAACCCTAATTGGACAAGAATTAGCCTAGGTAGGACGAAAATGACCTAATTGTTCATCCAATGACACAAAAACACCTATTGGATGCAGAAGATTGGTTAGAAACCCTAGTTGGACAAGATTAAGTTTAGGGAGGACAAAAATGACGTACATGTTCATCGAATGACACAAAACACCTATTGGATGCACAAGATTGGTGAAAAACCCTAATTGGACAAGAAGTAGCCTAGGGAGGACGAAAATGACCTAATTGTTCATCCAATGACACAAAAACACCTATTGGATGCAAAAGATTGGTTAGAAACCCTAATTGGACAAGATTAAGTTTAGGGAGGACGAAAATGACCTAATTGTTCATCCAATGACACAAAACACCTATTGGATGCACAAGATTGGTTAGAAACCCTAATTGGACAAGAATTAGCCTAGGGAGGACGAAAATGACCTAATTGTTCATCGAATGACACAAATACACCTATTGGATGCACAAGATTGGTTAAAAACCCTAATTGGACAAGAATTAGCCTACGGAGGACAAAAATGACCTAATTGTTCATCCAATGACACAAAAACACCTATTGGATGCACAAGATTGGTTAAAAACCCTAATTGGACAAGAATTAGCCTAGGGAGGACAAAAATGTCCTAAATGTTCATCCAATGACACAAAAACACCTATGGATGCACAAGATTGGTTAAAAACCCTAATTGGACAAGATTAAACCTAGGGAGGACGAAAATGACCTAAATGTTTATCCAATGACACAAAACACCTACTGGATGCACAAGATTGGTTAAAAACCCTAGTTGGACCAGAATTAGCCTAGGGAGGACGAAAATGATCTAATTGTTCATCCAATGACACAAATACACCTACTGGATGCACAAGATTGGTTAAAAACCCTAATTGGACAAGAATAAGCCTAGGGAGGACAAAAATGTCCTAAATGTTCATCCAATGACACAAAAACACCTATGGATGCACAAGATTGGTAAAAAACCCTAATTGGACAAGAATTAGCCTAGGGAGGACGAAAACGACCTAATTGTTCATCCAATGACACAAAAACACCTATTGGATGCACAAGATTGGTTAGAAACCCTAATTGGACAAGATTAAGTGTAGGGAGGACGTAAATGACCTAAATATTCTTCCAATGACACAAAAACACCTATTGGATGCACAAGATTGGTTAAAAACCCTAGTTGGACCAGAATTAGCCTAGGGAGGACGAAAATGATCTAATTGTTCATCCAATGACACAAATACACCTACTGGATGCACAAGATTGGTTAAAAACCCTAATTGGACAAGAATTAGCCTAGGGAGGACAAAAATGTCCTAAATGTTCATCCAATGACACAAAAACACCTATGGATGCACAAGATTGGTAAAAAACCCTAATTGGACAAGAATTAGCCTAGGGAGGACGAAAACGATCTAATTGTTCATCCAATGACACAAAAACACCTATTGGATGCACAAGATTGGTTAGAAACCCTAATTGGACAAGATTAAGTGTAGGGAGGACGTAAATGACCTAAATATTCTTCCAATGACACAAAAACACCTATTGGATGCACAAGATTGGTTAGAAACCCTAATTGGACAAGAATAAGCCTAGGGAGGACGAAAATGACCTAAATGTTCATCTAATGACACAAAACACCTATTGGATGCACAAGATTGGTCAGAAACCCTAATTTGACAAGATTAAGTTTAGGGAGAACGAAAATGACCTAATTGTTCATCCAATGACACAAAAACACCTATTGGATGCACAAGATTGGTTAAAAACCCTAATTGGACAAGATTAAGTGTAGGGAGGACGAAAATGACCTAAATTTTAATCCAATGACACAAAACACCTATTGGATGCACAATATTGGTTAAAAACCCTAATTGGACAAGAATTAGCCTAGGGAGGACGAAAATGACCTAAATGTTCATCCAATGACACCAAACACCTATTGGATGCACAAGATTGGTTAAAAATCCTAATTGGACAAGAATTAGCCTAGGTAGGACGAAAAGGACCTAAATGTTCATCCAATGACACAAAACACCTATTGGATGCACAAGATTGGTTAAAAACATTAATTGGACAAGAATTAGCCTAGGGAGGACGAAAATGACCTAATTATTCATCCAATGACACAAAAACACCTATTGGATGCACAAGATAGGTTAGAAACCCTAATTGGACAAGAAGTAGCCAAGGTAGGATAAAAAGGACCTAAATGTTCATCCAATTACACAAAACACCTATTGGATGCAGAATATTGGTTAAAAACCCTAATTGGACAAGATTATGTAAAGGGAGGACGAAAATGACTTAAATATTCTTCCAATGACACAAAACACCGATTGGATGCACAAGATTGGTTAGAAACCCTAATTGGACAAGATTAAGTTTAGGGAGAACGAAAATGACGTAAATGTTCATCCAATGACACAAAACACCTATTAGATGCACAAGATTGGTTAGAAACCCTAATTGGACAAGAATTAGCCTAGGGAGGACGAAAATGACCTAAATGTTCATCCAATGACACAAAACACCTATTGGATGCACAAGATTGGTTAAAAACCCTAATTGGACAAGATTAAGGGTAGGGAGGACGAAAATGACCTAAATGTTCATCGAATGACACAAAACACCAATTGGATGCAAAAGATTGGTAAAAAACCCTAATTGGACAAGAATTAGCCTAGGGAGGACGAAAACAACCTAAATGTTCATCCAATGACACAAAAACACCTATTGGATGCACAAGATTGGTTAAAAACCCTAATTGGACAAGAATTAACCTAGGGAGGACGAAAATGACCTAAATGTTCATCCAATGACACAAAACACCTATTGGATACACAAGATTGGTTAATATCCCTAATTGGACAAGAATTAGCCTAGGTAGGACGAAAATGACCTAAATGTTCATCCAATGACACAAATAAACCTACTGGATGCACAAGATTGGTTAAAAACCCTAATTGGACAAGAATTAGCCTAGGGAGGACGAAAATGTCCTAAATGTTCATCCAATGACACCAAAACACCTATGGATGCACAAGATTGGTTAAAAACCCTAATTGGACAAGATTAAGCCTAGGGAGGACGAAAATGACCTAAATGTTTATCCAATGACACAAAACACCTACTGGATGCACAAGATTGGTTAAAAACCCTAGTTGGACCAGAATTATCTAGGGAGGACGAAAATGACCGAATTGTTCATCCAATGACACAAAAACACCTATTGGATGCATAAGATTGGTTAGAAACCCTAATTGGACAAGAATTAGCCTAGGGAGGACGAAAATGACCTAAATGTTCATCCAATGACACTAAAACACCTATTGGATGCACAAGATTGGTTAGAAACCCTAATTGGACAAGAATTAGCCTAGGGAGGACGAAAATGACCTAATTGTTCATCGAATGACACAAATACACCTATTGGATGCACAAGATTGGTTAAAAACCCTAATTGGACAAGAATTAGCCTACGGAGGACAAAAATGACCTAATTGTTCATCCAATGACACAAATACACCTACAGGATGCACAAGATTGGTTAAAAACCCTAATTGAACCAGAATAAGCCTAGGGAGGACAAAAATGACCTAATTGTTCATCCAATGACACAAAACACCTATTGGATGCACAAGATTGGTTAAAAACCCTAATTGGACAAGAATTAGCCTAGGTAGGACGAAAATGACCTAATTGTTCATCCAATGACACAAAAACACCTATTGGATGCAGAAGATTGGTTAGAAACCCTAGTTGGACAAGATTAAGTTTAGGGAGGACAAAAATGACGTACATGTTCATCGAATGACACAAAACACCTATTGGATGCACAAGATTGGTGAAAAACCCTAATTGGACAAGAAGTAGCCTAGGAAGGACGAAAATGACCTAATTGTTCATCCAATGACACAAAAACACCTATTGGATGCAAAAGATTGGTTAGAAACCCTAATTGGACAAGATTAAGTTTAGGGAGGACGAAAATGACCTAATTGTTCATCCAATGACACAAAACACCTATTGGATGCACAAGATTGGTTAAAAACCCTAATTGGACAAGATTAAGGGTAGGGAGGACGAAAATGACCTAAATGTTCATCCAATGACACAAAAACACCTATTGGATGCACAAGATTGGTTAGAAACCCTAATTGGACAAGCATAAGCCTAGGGAGGACGAAAATGACCTAATTGTTCATCAAATGACACAAAACACCTATGGATGCACAAGATTGGTTAAAAACCCTAATTGGACAAGATTAAGCCTAGGGAGGACGAAAATGACCTAAATGTTTATCCAATGACACAAAACACCTACTGGATGCACAAGATTGGTTAAAAACCCTAGTTGGACCAGAATTAGCCTAGGGAGGACGAAAATGACCGAATTGTTCATCCAATGACACAAAAACACCTATTGGATGCATAAGATTGGTTAGAAACCCTAATTGGACAAGAATTAGCCTAGGGAGGACGAAAATGACCTAAATGTTCATCCAATGACACAAAAACACCTATTGGATGCAGAAGATTGGTTAGAAACCCTAGTTGGACAAGATTAAGTTTAGGGAGGACAAAAATGACGTACATGTTCATCGAATGACACAAAACACCTATTGGATGCACAAGATTGGTGAAAAACCCTAATTGGACAAGAAGTAGCCTAGGAAGGACGAAAATGACCTAATTGTTCATCCAATGACACAAAAACACCTATTGGATGCAAAAGATTGGTTAGAAACCCTAATTGGACAAGATTAAGCTTAGGGAGGACGAAAATGACCTAATTGTTCATCCAATGACACAAAACACCTATTGGATGCACAAGATTGGTTAAAAACCCTAATTGGACAAGATTAAGTGTAGGGAGGACGAAAATGACCTAAATGTTCATCGAATGACACAAAACACCAATTGGATGCAAAAGATTGGTAAAAAACCCTAATTGGACAAGAATTAGCCTAGGGAGGACGAAAACAACCTAAATGTTCATCCAATGACACAAAAACACCTATTGGATGCACAAGATTGGTTAAAAACCCTAATTGGACAAGAATTAACCTAGGGAGGACGAAAATGACCTAAATGTTCATCCAATGACACAAAACACCTATTGGATACACAAGATTGGTTAATATCCCTAATTGGACAAGAATTAGCCTAGGTAGGACGAAAATGACCTAAATGTTCATCCAATGACACAAATACACCTACTGGATGCACAAGATTGGTTAAAAACCCTAATTGGACAAGAATTAGCCTAGGGAGGACGAAAATGTCCTAAATGTTCATCCAATGACACAAAAACACCTATTAGATGCACAAGATTGGTTAAAAACCCTAATTGGAAAAGAATTAGCCTAGGGAGGACGAAAATGACCTAAATGTTCATCCAATGACACAAAACACCTATTGGATGCACAAGATTGGTTAAAAACCCTAATTGGACAAGAATTAGCCTAGGGAGGACGAAAATGACCTAATTGGTCATCCAATGACACAAAACACCAATTGGATGCACAAGATTGGTTAGAAACCGTAATTGGACAAGAATTAGCCTAGGGTGGACGAAAATGACCTAATTGTTCATCCAATGACACAAAAACACCTATTGGATGCACAAGATTGGTTAGAAACCCTAATTGGACAAGAATTAGCCTAGGGAGGACGAAAATGACCTAAATGTTCATCCAATGACACTAAAACACCTATTGGATGCACAAGATTGGTTAGAAACCCTAATTGGACAAGAATTAGCCTAGGGAGGACGAAAATGACCTAATTGTTCATCCAATGACACAAATACACCTATTGGATGCACAAGATTGGTTAAAAACCCTAATTGGACAAGAATTAGCCTACGGAGGACAAAAATGACCTAATTGTTCATCCAATGACACAAATACACCTACAGGATGCACAAGATTGGTTAAAAACCCTAATTGAACCAGAATAAGCCTAGGGAGGACGAAAATGACCTAATTGTTCATCCAATGACACAAATACACCTATTGGATGCACAAGATTGGTTAAAAACCCTAATTGGACAAGAATTAGCCTAGGGAGGACGAAAATGACCTAAATGTTCATCCAATGACACTAAAACACCTATTGGATGCACAAGATTGGTTAGAAACCCTAATTGGACAAGAATTAGCCTAGGGAGGACGAAAATGACCTAATTGTTCATCGAATGACACAAATACACCTATTGGATGCACAAGATTGGTTAAAAACCCTAATTGGACAAGAATTAGCCTACGGAGGACAAAAATGACCTAATTGTTCATCCAATGACACAAATACACCTACAGGATGCACAAGATTGGTTAAAAACCCTAATTGAACCAGAATAAGCCTAGGGAGGACGAAAATGACCTAATTGTTCATCTAATGACACAAATACACCTATTGGATGCACAAGATTGGTTAAAAACCCTAATTGGACAAGAATTAGCCTAGGGAGGACAAAAATGTCCTAAATGTTCATCCAATGACACAAAAACACCTATGGATGCACAAGATTGGTTAAAAACCCTAATTGGACAAGATTAAACCTAGGGAGGACGAAAATGACCTAAATGTTTATCCAATGACACAAAACACCTACTGGATGCACAAGATTGGTTAAAAACCCTAGTTGGACCAGAATTAGCCTAGGGAGGACGAAAATGATCTAATTGTTCATCCAATGACACAAATACACCTACAGGATGCACAAGATTGGTTAAAAACCCTAATTGAACCAGAATAAGCCTAGGGAGGACGAAAATGACCTAATTGTTCATCCAATGACACAAATACACCTATTGGATGCACAAGATTGGTTAAAAACCCTAATTGGACAAGAATTAGCCTAGGGAGGACGAAAATGACCTAAATGTTCATCCAATGACACTAAAACACCTATTGGATGCACAAGATTGGTTAGAAACCCTAATTGGACAAGAATTAGCCTAGGGAGGACGAAAATGACCTAATTGTTCATCGAATGACACAAATACACCTATTGGATGCACAAGATTGGTTAAAAACCCTAATTGGACAAGAATTAGCCTACGGAGGACAAAAATGACCTAATTGTTCATCCAATGACACAAATACACCTACAGGATGCACAAGATTGGTTAAAAACCCTAATTGAACCAGAATAAGCCTAGGGAGGACGAAAATGACCTAATTGTTCATCCAATGACACAAAAACACCTATTGGATGCATAAGATTGGTTAGAAACCCTAATTGGACAAGAATTAGCCTAGGGAGGACGAAAATGACCTAAATGTTCATCCAATGACACTAAAACACCTATTGGATGCACAAGATTGGTTAGAAACCCTAATTGGACAAGAATTAGCCTAGGGAGGACGAAAATGACCTAATTGTTCATCGAATGACACAAATACACCTATTGGATGCACAAGATTGGTTAAAAACCCTAATTGGACAAGAATTAGCCTACGGAGGACAAAAATGACCTAATTGTTCATCCAATGACACAAATACACCTACAGGATGCACAAGATTGGTTAAAAACCCTAATTGAACCAGAATAAGCCTAGGGAGGACAAAAATGACCTAATTGTTCATCCAATGACACAAAACACCTATTGGATGCACAAGATTGGTTAAAAACCCTAATTGGACAAGAATTAGCCTAGGTAGGACGAAAATGACCTAATTGTTCATCCAATGACACAAAAACACCTATTGGATGCAGAAGATTGGTTAGAAACCCTAGTTGGACAAGATTAAGTTTAGGGAGGACAAAAATGACGTACATGTTCATCGAATGACACAAAACACCTATTGGATGCACAAGATTGGTGAAAAACCCTAATTGGACAAGAAGTAGCCTAGGAAGGACGAAAATGACCTAATTGTTCATCCAATGACACAAAAACACCTATTGGATGCAAAAGATTGGTTAGAAACCCTAATTGGACAAGATTAAGTTTAGGGAGGACGAAAATGACCTAATTGTTCATCCAATGACACAAAACACCTATTGGATGCACAAGATTGGTTAAAAACCCTAATTGGACAAGATTAAGGGTAGGGAGGACGAAAATGACCTAAATGTTCATCCAATGACACAAAAACACCTATTGGATGCACAAGATTGGTTAGAAACCCTAATTGGACAAGCATAAGCCTAGGGAGGACGAAAATGACCTAATTGTTCATCAAATGACACAAAACACCTATGGATGCACAAGATTGGTTAAAAACCCTAATTGGACAAGATTAAGCCTAGGGAGGACGAAAATGACCTAAATGTTTATCCAATGACACAAAACACCTACTGGATGCACAAGATTGGTTAAAAACCCTAGTTGGACCAGAATTAGCCTAGGGAGGACGAAAATGACCGAATTGTTCATCCAATGACACAAAAACACCTATTGGATGCATAAGATTGGTTAGAAACCCTAATTGGACAAGAATTAGCCTAGGGAGGACGAAAATGACCTAAATGTTCATCCAATGACACAAAAACACCTATTGGATGCAGAAGATTGGTTAGAAACCCTAGTTGGACAAGATTAAGTTTAGGGAGGACAAAAATGACGTACATGTTCATCGAATGACACAAAACACCTATTGGATGCACAAGATTGGTGAAAAACCCTAATTGGACAAGAAGTAGCCTAGGAAGGACGAAAATGACCTAATTGTTCATCCAATGACACAAAAACACCTATTGGATGCAAAAGATTGGTTAGAAACCCTAATTGGACAAGATTAAGCTTAGGGAGGACGAAAATGACCTAATTGTTCATCCAATGACACAAAACACCTATTGGATGCACAAGATTGGTTAAAAACCCTAATTGGACAAGATTAAGTGTAGGGAGGACGAAAATGACCTAAATGTTCATCGAATGACACAAAACACCAATTGGATGCAAAAGATTGGTAAAAAACCCTAATTGGACAAGAATTAGCCTAGGGAGGACGAAAACAACCTAAATGTTCATCCAATGACACAAAAACACCTATTGGATGCACAAGATTGGTTAAAAACCCTAATTGGACAAGAATTAACCTAGGGAGGACGAAAATGACCTAAATGTTCATCCAATGACACAAAACACCTATTGGATACACAAGATTGGTTAATATCCCTAATTGGACAAGAATTAGCCTAGGTAGGACGAAAATGACCTAAATGTTCATCCAATGACACAAATACACCTACTGGATGCACAAGATTGGTTAAAAACCCTAATTGGACAAGAATTAGCCTAGGGAGGACGAAAATGTCCTAAATGTTCATCCAATGACACAAAAACACCTATTAGATGCACAAGATTGGTTAAAAACCCTAATTGGAAAAGAATTAGCCTAGGGAGGACGAAAATAACCTAAATGTTCATCCAATGACACAAAACACCTATTGGATGCACAAGATTGGTTAAAAACCCTAATTGGACAAGAATTAGCCTAGGGAGGACGAAAATGACCTAATTGTTCATCCAATGACACAAAAACACCTATCGGATGCACAAGATTGGTTAGAAACCCTAATTGAACAAGATTAAGTGTAGGGAGGACGAAAATGACCTAAATGTTCATCCAATGACACAAAACACCTATTGGATGCACAAGATTGGTTAAAAACCCTAATTGGACAAGAATTAGCCTAGGGAGGACGAAAATGATCTAATTGTTCATCCAATGACACAAAAACACCTATTGGATGCACAAGATTGGTTAGAAACCCTAATTGGACAAGATTAAGTTTAGGGAGGACGAAAATGACGTAAATGTTCATCCAATGACACAAAACACCTATTAGATGCACAAGATTGGTTAGAAACCCTAATTGGACAAGAATTAGCCTAGGGAGGACGAAAATGACCTAAATGTTCATCCAATGACACAAAACACCTATTGGATGCACAAGATTGGTGAAAAACCCTAATTGGACAAGAAGTAGCCTAGGGAGGACGAAAATGACCTAATTGTTCATCCAATGACACAAAAACACCTATTGGATGCAAAAGATTGGTTACAAACCCTAATTGGACAAGATTAAGTTTAGGGAGGACGAAAATGACCTAATTGTTCATCCAATGACACAAAACACCTATTGGATGCACAAGATTGGTTAAAAACCCTAATTGGACAAGATTAAGTGTAGGGAGGACGAAAATGACCTAAATGTTCATCGAATGACACAAAACACCAATTGGATGCAAAAGATTGGTAAAAAACCCTAATTGGACAAGAATTAGCCTAGGGAGGACGAAAACAACCTAATTGTTCATCCAATGACACAAAAACACCTATTGGATGCACAAGATTGGTTAAAAACCCTAATTGGACAAGAATTAGCCTAGGGAGGACGAAAATGTCCTAAATGTTCATCCAATGACACAAAAACACCTATGGATGCACAAGATTGGTTAAAAACCCTAATTGGACAAGATTAAGCCTAGGGATGACGAAAATGACCTAAATGTTTATCCAATGACACAAAACACCTACTGGATGCACAAGATTGGTTAAAAACCCTAGTTGGACCAGAATTAGCCTAGGGAGGACGAAAATGACCTAATTGTTCATCCAATGACACAAAAACACCTATTGGATGCAGAAGATTGGTTAGAAACCCTAGTTGGAAAAGATTAAGTTTAGGGATGACAAAAATGACGTACATGTTCATCGAATGACACAAAACACCTATTGGATGCACAAGATTGGTGAAAAACCCTAATTGGACAAGAATTAGCCTAGGGAGGACGAAAATGTCCTAAATGTTCATCCAATGACACAAAAACACCTATTGGATGCACAAGATTGGTTAGAAACCCTAATTGGACAAGAATTAGCCTAGGGAGGACGAAAATGACCTAATTGTTCATCGAATGACACAAATACACCTATTGGATGCACAAGATTGGTTAAAAACCCTAATTGGACAAGAATTAGCCTACGGAGGACAAAAATGACCTAATTGTTCATCCAATGACACAAAAACACCTATTGGATGCACAAGATTGGTTAAAAACCCTAATTGGACAAGAATTAGCCTAGGGAGGACAAAAATGTCCTAAATGTTCATCCAATGACACAAAAACACCTATGGATGCACAAGATTGGTAAAAAACCCTAATTGGACAAGAATTAGCCTAGGGAGGACGAAAACGACCTAATTGTTCATCCAATGACACAAAAACACCTATTGGATGCACAAGATTGGTTAGAAACCCTAATTGGACAAGATTAAGTGTAGGGAGGACGTAAATGACCTAAATATTCTTCCAATGACACAAAAACACCTATTGGATGCACAAGATTGGTTAGAAACCCTAGTTGGACCAGAATTAGCCTAGGGAGGACGAAAATGATCTAATTGTTCATCCAATGACACAAATACACCTACTGGATGCACAAGATTGGTTAAAAACCCTAATTGGACAAGAATTAGCCTAGGGAGGACAAAAATGTCCTAAATGTTCATCCAATGACACAAAAACACCTATGGATGCACAAGATTGGTAAAAAACCCTAATTGGACAAGAATTAGCCTAGGGAGGACGAAAACGACCTAATTGTGCATCCAATGACACAAAAACACCTATTGGATGCACAAGATTGGTTAGAAACCCTAATTGGACAAGATTAAGTGTAGGGAGGACGTAAATGACCTAAATATTCTTCCAATGACACAAAAACACCTATTGGATGCACAAGATTGGTTAGAAACCCTAGTTGGACCAGAATTAGCCTAGGGAGGACAAAAATGACCTAATTGTTCATCCAATGACACAAATACACCTACTGGATGCACAAGATTGGTTAAAAACCCTAATTGGACAAGAATTAGCCTAGGGAGGACGAAAATGTCCTAAATGTTCATCCAATGACACAAAAACACCTATTAGATGCACAAGATTGGTTAAAAACCCTAATTGGAAAAGAATTAGCCTAGGGAGCACGAAAATAACCTAAATGTTCATCCAATGACACAAAACACCTATTGGATGCACAAGATTGGTTAAAAACCCTAATTGGACAAGAATTAGCCTAGGTAGGACGAAAATGACCTAATTGTTCATCCAATGACACAAAAACACCTATTCGATGCAGAAGATTGGTTAGAAACCCTAGTTGGACAAGATTAAGTTTAGGGATGACAAAAATGACGTACATGTTCATCGAATGACACAAAACACCTATTGGATGCACAAGATTGGTGAAAAACCCTAATTGGACAAGAATTAGCCTAGGGAGGACGAAAATGTCCTAAATGTTCATCCAATGACACAAAAACACCTATGGATGCACAAGATTGGTTAAAAACCCTAATTGGACAAGATTAAGCCTAGGGAGGACGAAAATGACCTAAATGTTTATCCAATGACACAAAAACACCTATGGATGCACAAGATTGGTTAAAAACCCTAATTGGACAAGATTAAACCTAGGTAGGACGAAAATGACCTAAATGTTTATCCAATGACACAAAACACCTACTGGATGCACAAGATTGGTTAAAAACCCTAGTTGGACCAGAATTAGCCTAGGGAGGACGAAAATGACCTAATTGTTCATCCAATGACACAAATACACCTACTGGATGCACAAGATTGGTTAAAAACCCTAATTGGACAAGAATTAGCCTAGGGAGGACAAAAATGTCCTAAATGTTCATCCAATGACACAAAGACACCTTTGGATGCACAAGATTGGTAAAAAACCCTAATTGGACAAGAATTAGCCTAGGGAGGACGAAAACGACCTAATTGTTCATCCAATGACACAAAAACACCTATTGGATGCACAAGATTGGTTAGAAACCCTAATTGGTCAAGATTAAGTGTAGGGAGGACGTAAATGACCTAAATATTCTTCCAATGACACAAAAACACCTATTGGATGCACAAGATTGGTTAGAAACCCTAGTTGGACCAGAATTAGCCTAGGGAGGACAAAAATGACCTAAATGTTCATCGAATGACACAAATACACCTACTGGATGCACAAGATTGGTTAAAAACCCTAATTGGACAAGAATTAGCCTAGGGAGGACGAAAATGTCCTAAATGTTCATCCAATGACACAAAAACACCTATTAGATGCACAAGATTGGTTAAAAACCCTAATTGGAAAAGAATTAGCCTAGGGGGGACGAAAATGACCTAAATGTTCATCCAATGACACAAAACACCTATTGGATGCACAAGAATGGTTAAAAACCCTAATTGGACAAGAATTAGCCTAGGTAGGACGAAAATGACCTAATTGTTCATCCAATGACACAAAAACACCTATTGGATGTAGAAGATTGGTTAGAAACCCTAGTTGGACAAGATTAAGTTTAGGGATGACAAAAATGACGTACATGTTCATCGAATGACACAAAACACCTATTGGATGCACAAGATTGGTGAAAAACCCTAATTGGACAAGAATTAGCCTAGGGAGGACGAAAATGTCCTAAATGTTCATCCAATGACACAAAAACACCTATGGATGCACAAGATTGGTTAAAAACCCTAATTGGACAAGATTAAGCCTAGGGAGGACGAAAATGACCTAAATGTTTATCCAATGACACAAAACACCTACTGGATGCACAAGATTGGTTAAAAACCCTAGTTGGACCAGAATTAGCCTAGGAAGGACGAAAATGACCTAATTGTTCATCCAATGACACAAAAACACCTATTGGATGCATAAGATTGGTTAGAAACCCTAATTGGACAAGAATTAGCCTAGGGAGGACGAAAATGACCTAAATCTTCATCCAATGACACTAAAACACCTATTGGATGCACAAGATTGGTTAGAAACCCTAATTGGACAAGAATTAGCCTAGGGAGGACGAAAATGACCTAATTGTTCATCGAATGACACAAAACACCAATTGGATGCAAAAGATTGGTAAAAAACCCTAATTGGACAAGAATTAGCCTAGGGAGGACGAAAACAACTTAATTGTTCATCCAATGACACAAAAACACCTATTAAATGCACAAGATTGGTTAAAAACCCTAATTGGAAAAGAATTAGCCTAGGGAGGACGAAAATGACCTAAATGTTCATCCAATGACACAAAACACCTATTGGATGCACAAGATTGGTTAATAACCCTAATTGGACAAGAATTAGCCTAGGTAGGACGAAAATGACCTAATTGTTCATCCAATGACACAAAAACACCTATTGGATGCAGAAGATTGGTTAGAAACCCTAGTTGGACAAGATTAAGTTTAGGGAGGACAAAAATGACGTACATGTTCATCGAATGACACAAAACACCTATTGGATGCACAAGATTGGTGAAAAACCCTAATTGGACAAGAAGTAGCCTAGGAAGGACGAAAATGACCTAATTGTTCATCCAATGACACAAAAACACCTATTGGATGCAAAAGATTGGTTAGAAACCCTAATTGGACAAGATTAAGTTTAGGGAGGACGAAAATGACCTAATTGTTCATCCAATGACACAAAACACCTATTGGATGCACAAGATTGGTTAAAAACCCTAATTGGATAAGATTAAGGGTAGGGAGGATGAAAATGACCTAAATGTTCATCGAATGACACAAAACACCAATTGGATGCAAAAGATTGGTAAAAAACCCTAATTGGACAAGAATTAGCCTAGGGAGGACGAAAACAAACTAAATGTTCATCCAATGACACAAAAACACCTATTGGATGCACAAGATTGGTTAAAAACCCTAATTGGACAAGAATTAGCCTAGGGAGGACGAAAATGTCCTAAATGTTCATCCAATGACACAAAAACACCTATTAGATGCACAAGATTGGTTAAAAACCCTAATTGGAAAAGAATTAGCCTAGGGAGGACGAAAATAACCTAAATGTTCATCCAATGACACAAAACACCTATTGGATGCACAAGATTGGTTAAAAACCCTAATTGGACAAGAATTAGCCTAGGTAGGACGAAAATGACCTAATTGTTCATCCAATGACACAAAAACACCTATTGGATGCAGAAGATTGGTTAGAAACCCTAGTTGGACAAGAATAAGTTTAGGGAGGACAAAAATGACGTACATGTTCATCGAATGACACAAAACACCTATTGGATGCACAAGATTGGTGAAAAACCCTAATTGGACAAGAAGTAGCCTAGGAAGGACGAAAATGACCTAATTGTTCATCCAATGACACAAAAACACCTATTGGATGCAAAAGATTGGTTAGAAACCCTAATTGGACAAGATTAAGTTTAGGGAGGACGAAAATGACCTAATTGTTCATCCAATGACACAAAACACCTATTGGATGCACAAGATTGGTTAAAAACCCTAATTGGACAAGATTAAGGGTAGGGAGGACGAAAATGACCTAAATGTTCATCCAATGACACAAAACACCAATTGGATGCAAAAGATTGGTAAAAAAACCCTAATTGGACAAGAATTAGCCTAGGGAGGACGAAAACAACCTAAATGTTCATCCAATGACACAAAAACACCTATTGGATGCACAAGATTGGTTAAAAACCCTAATTGGACAAGAATTAACCTAGGGAGGACGAAAATGACCTAAATGTTCATCCAATGACACAAAACACCTATTGGATACACAAGATTGGTTAATATCCCTAATTGGACAAGAATTAGCCTAGGTAGGACGAAAATGACCTAATTGTTCATCCAATGACACAAAAACACCTATTGGATGCAGAAGATTGGTTAGAAACCCTAGTTGGACAAGATTAAGTTTAGGGAGGACAAAAATGACGTACATGTTCATCGAATGACACAAAACACCTATTGGATGCACAAGATTGGTGAAAAACCCTAATTGGACAAGAAGTAGCCTAGGAAGCACGAAAATGACCTAATTGTTCATCCAATGACACAAAAACACCTATTGGATGCAAAAGATTGGTTAGAAACCCTAATTGGACAAGATTAAGTTTAGGGAGGACGAAAATGACCTAATTGTTCATCCAATGACACAAAACACCTATTGGATACACAAGATTGGTTAATATCCCTAATTGGACAAGAATTAGCCTAGGTAGGACGAAAATGACCTAATTGTTCATCCAATGACACAAAAACACCTATTGGATGCAGAAGATTGGTTAGAAACCCTAGTTGGACAAGATTAAGTTTAGGGAGGACAAAAATGACGTACATGTTCATCGAATGACACAAAACACCTATTGGATGCACAAGATTGGTGAAAAACCCTAATTGGACAAGAAGTAGCCTAGGAAGGACGAAAATGACCTAATTGTTCATCCAATGACACAAAAACACCTATTGGATGCAAAAGATTGGTTAGAAACCCTAATTGGACAAGATTAAGTTTAGGGAGGACGAAAATGACCTAATTGTTCATCCAATGACACAAAACACCTATTGGATGCACAAGATTGGTTAAAAACCCTAATTGGACAAGATTAAGGGTAGGGAGGACGAAAATGACCTAAATGTTCATCCAATGACACAAAAACACCTATTGGATGCACAAGATTGGTTAGAAACCCTAATTGGACAAGCATAAGCCTAGGGAGGACGAAAATGACCTAATTGTTCATCAAATGACACAAAACACCTATGGATGCACAAGATTGGTTAAAAACCCTAATTGGACAAGATTAAGCCTAGGGAGGACGAAAATGACCTAAATGTTTATCCAATGACACAAAACACCTACTGGATGCACAAGATTGGTTAAAAACCCTAGTTGGACCAGAATTAGCCTAGGGAGGACGAAAATGACCGAATTGTTCATCCAATGACACAAAAACACCTATTGGATGCATAAGATTGGTTAGAAACCCTAATTGGACAAGAATTAGCCTAGGGAGGACGAAAATGACCTAAATGTTCATCCAATGACACTAAAACACCTATTGGATGCACAAGATTGGTTAGAAACCCTAATTGGACAAGAATTAGCCTAGGGAGGACGAAAATGACCTAATTGTTCATCCAATGACACAAATACACCTATTGGATGCACAAGATTGGTTAAAAACCCTAATTGGACAAGAATTAGCCTAGGGAGGACAAAAATGTCCTAAATGTTCATCCAATGACACAAAAACACCTATGGATGCACAAGATTGGTTAAAAACCCTAATTGGACAAGATTAAACCTAGGGAGGACGAAAATGACCTAAATGTTTATCCAATGACACAAAACACCTACTGGATGCACAAGATTGGTTAAAAACCCTAGTTGGACCAGAATTAGCCTAGGGAGGACGAAAATGATCTAATTGTTCATCCAATGACACAAATACACCTACAGGATGCACAAGATTGGTTAAAAACCCTAATTGAACCAGAATAAGCCTAGGGAGGACGAAAATGACCTAATTGTTCATCCAATGACACAAATACACCTATTGGATGCACAAGATTGGTTAAAAACCCTAATTGGACAAGAATTAGCCTAGGGAGGACAAAAATGTCCTAAATGTTCATCCAATGACACAAAAACACCTATGGATGCACAAGATTGGTAAAAAACCCTAATTGGACAAGAATTAGCCTAGGGAGGACGAAAACGACCTAATTGTTCATCCAATGACACAAAAACACCTATTGGATGCACAAGATTGGTTAGAAACCCTAATTGGACAAGATTAAGTGTAGGGAGGACGAAAATGACCTAAATATTCTTCCAATGACACAAAAACACCTATTGGATGCACAAGATTGGTTAGAAACCCTAATTGGACAAGAATAAGCCTAGGGAGGACGAAAATGACCTAAATGTTCATCTAATGACACAAAACACCTATTGGATGCACAAGATTGGTCAGAAACCCTAATTTGACAAGATTAAGTTTAGGGAGAACGAAAATGACCTAATTGTTCATCCAATGACACAAAAACACCTATTGGATGCACAAGATTGGTTAAAAACCCTAATTGGACAAGATTAAGTGTAGGGAGGACGAAAATGACCTAAATTTTAATCCAATGACACAAAACACCTATTGGATGCACAATATTGGTTAAAAACCCTAATTGGACAAGAATTAGCCTAGGGAGGACGAAAATGACCTAAATGTTCATCCAATGACACCAAACACCTATTGGATGCACAAGATTGGTTAAAAATCCTAATTGGACAAGAATTAGCCTAGGTAGGACGAAAAGGACCTAAATGTTCATCCAATGACACAAAACACCTATTGGATGCACAAGATTGGTTAAAAACATTAATTGGACAAGAATTAGCCTAGGGAGGACGAAAATGACCTAATTATTCATCCAATGACACAAAAACACCTATTGGATGCACAAGATAGGTTAGAAACCCTAATTGGACAAGAAGTAGCCAAGGTAGGATAAAAAGGACCTAAATGTTCATCCAATTACACAAAACACCTATTGGATGCAGAATATTGGTTAAAAACCCTAATTGGACAAGATTATGTAAAGGGAGGACGAAAATGACTTAAATATTCTTCCAATGACACAAAACACCGATTGGATGCACAAGATTGGTTAGAAACCCTAATTGGACAAGATTAAGTTTAGGGAGAACGAAAATGACGTAAATGTTCATCCAATGACACAAAACACCTATTAGATGCACAAGATTGGTTAGAAACCCTAATTGGACAAGAATTAGCCTAGGGAGGACGAAAATGACCTAAATGTTCATCCAATGACACAAAACACCTATTGGATGCACAAGATTGGTGAAAAACCCTAATTGGACAAGAAGTAGCCTAGGGAGGACGAAAATGACCTAATTGTTCATCCAATGACACAAAAACACCTATTGGATGCAAAAGATTGGTTACAAACCCTAATTGGACAAGATTAAGTTTAGGGAGGACGAAAATGACCTAATTGTTCATCCAATGACACAAAACACCTATTGGATGCACAAGATTGGTTAAAAACCCTAATTGGACAAGATTAAGTGTAGGGAGGACGAAAATGACCTAAATGTTCATCGAATGACACAAAACACCAATTGGATGCAAAAGATTGGTAAAAAACCCTAATTGGACAAGAATTAGCCTAGGGAGGACGAAAACAACCTAACTGTTCATCCAATGACACAAAAACACCTATTAAATGCACAAGATTGGTTAAAAACCCTAATTGGAAAAGAATTAGCCTAGGGAGGACGAAAATGACCTAAATGTTCATCCAATGACACAAAACACCTATTGGATGCACAAGATTGGTTAAAAACCCTAATTGGACAAGAATTAGCCTAGGTCGGACGAAAATGACCTAATTGTTCATCCAATGACACAAAAACACCTATTGGATGCAGAAGATTGGTTAGAAACCCTAGTTGGACAAGATTAAGTTTAGGGAGGACAAAAATGACGTACATGTTCATCGAATGACACAAAACACCTATTGGATGCACAAGATTGGTGAAAAACCCTAATTGGACAAGAAGTAGCCTAGGAAGGACGAAAATGACCTAATTGTTCATCCAATGACACAAAAACACCTATTGGATGCAAAAGATTGGTTAGAAACCCTAATTGGACAAGATTAAGTTTAGGGAGGACGAAAATGACCTAATTGTTCATCCAATGACACAAAACACCTATTGGATGCACAAGATTGGTTAAAAACCCTAATTGGACAAGATTAAGGGTAGGGAGGACGAAAATGACCTAAATGTTCATCGAATGACACAAAACACCAATTGGATGCAAAAGATTGGTAAAAAACCCTAATTGGACAAGAATTAGCCTAGGGAGGACGAAAACAACCTAATTGTTCATCCAATGACACAAAAACACCTATTGGATGCACAAGATTGGTTAAAAACCCTAATTGGACAAGAATTAGCCTAGGGAGGATGAAAATGTCCTAAATGTTCATCCAATGACACAAAAACACCTATGGATGCACAAGATTGGTTAAAAACCCTAATTGGACAAGATTAAACCTAGGTAGGACGAAAATGACCTAAATGTTTATCCAATGACACAAAACACCTATTGGATGCACAAGATTGGTTAAAATCCCTAATTGGACAAGAATTAGCCTAGGTAGGACGAAAATGACCTAAATGTTCATCCAATGACACAAATACACCTACTGGATGCACAAGATTGGTTAAAAACCCTAATTGGACAAGAATTAGCCTAGGGAGGACGAAAATGTCCTAAATGTTCATCCAATGACACTAAAACATCTATTGGATGCACAAGATTGGTTAGAAACCCTAGTTGGACCAGAATTAGCCTAGGGAGGACGAAAATGACCTAATTGTTCATCCAATGACACAAAAACACCTATTGGATGCATAAGATTGGTTAGAAACCCTAATTGGACAAGAATTAGCCTAGGGAGGACGAAAATGACCTAAATATTTATCCAATGACACAAAACACCTACTGGATGCACAAGATTGGTTAAAAACCCTAGTTGGACCAGAATTAGCCTAGGGAGGACGAAAATGACCTAATTGTTCATCCAATGACACAAAAACACCTATTGGATGCATAAGATTGGTTAGAAACCCTAATTGGACAAGAATTAGCCTAGGGAGGACGAAAATGACCTAAATGTTCATCCAATGACACTAAAACATCTATTGGATGCACAAGATTGGTTAGAAACCCTAATTGGACAAGAATTAGCCTAGGGAGGACGAAAATGACCTAATTGTTCATCGAATGAGACAAATACACCTATTGGATGCACAAGATTGGTTAAAAACCCTAATTGGACAAGAATTAGCCTACGGAGGACAAAAATGACCTAATTGTTCATCCAATGACACATACACCTACAGGATGCACAAGATTGGTTAAAAACCCTAATTGAACCAGAATAAGCCTAGGGAGGACGAAAATGACCTAATTGTTCATCCAATGACACAAATACACCTATTGGATGCACAAGATTTGTTAAAAACCCTGATTGGACAAGAATTAGCCTAGGGAGGACGAAAATGTCCTAAATGTTCATCCAATGACACAAAAACACCTATGGATGCACAAGATTAATTAAAAACCCTAATTGGACAAGATTAAACCTAGGGAGGACGAAAATGACCTAAATGTTTATCCAATGACACAAAACACCTACTGGATGCACAAGATTGGTTAAAAACCCTAGTTGGACCAGAATTAGCCTAGGGAGGACGAAAATGACCTAATTGTTCATCCAATGACACAAATACACCTACTGGATGCACAAGATTGGTTAAAAACCCTAATTGGACAAGAATTAGCCTAGGGAGGACAAAAATGTCCTAAATGTTCATCCAATGACACAAAAACACCTATGGATGCACAAGATTGGTAAAAAACCCTAATTGGACAAGAATTAGCCTAGGGAGGACGAAAACGACCTAATTGTGCATCCAATGACACAAAAACACCTATTGGATGCACAAGATTGGTTAGAAACCCTAATTGGACAAGATTAAGTGTAGGGAGGACGTAAATGACCTAAATATTCTTCCAATGACACAAAAACACCTATTGGATGCACAAGATTGGTTAGAAACCCTAGTTGGACCAGAATTAGCCTAGGGAGGACAAAAATGACCTAATTGTTCATCCAATGACACAAATACACCTACTGGATGCACAAGATTGGTTAAAAACCCTAATTGGACAAGAATTAGCCTAGGGAGGACGAAAATGTCCTAAATGTTCATCCAATGACACAAAAACACCTATTAGATGCACAAGATTGGTTAAAAACCCTAATTGGAAAAGAATTAGCCTAGGGAGGACGAAAATGACCTAAATGTTCATCCAATGACACAAAACACCTATTGGATGCACAAGATTGGTGAAAAACCCTAATTGGACAAGAATTAGCCTAGGGAGGACGAAAATGTCCTAAATGTTCATCCAATGACACAAAAACACCTATGGATGCACAAGATTGGTTAAAAACCCTAATTGGACAAGATTAAGCCTAGGGAGGACGAAAATGACCTAAATGTTTATCCAATGACACAAAACACCTATTGGATGCACAAGATTGGTTAAAAACCCTAATTGGACAAGAATTAGCCTAGGTAGGACGAAAATGACCTAATTGTTCATCCAATGACACAAAAACACCTATTGGATGCAGAAGATTGGTTAGAAACCCTAGTTGGACAAGATTAAGTTTAGGGAGGACAAAAATGACGTACATGTTCATCGAATGACACAAAACACCTATTGGATGCACAAGATTGGTTAAAAACCCTAATTGGACAAGAAGTAGCCTAGGAAGGACGAAAATGACCTAATTGTTCATCCAATGACACAAAAACACCTATTGGATGCAAAAGATTGGTTAGAAACCCTAATTGGACAAGATTAAGTTTAGGGAGGACGAAAATGACCTAATTGTTCATCCAATGACACAAAACACCTATTGGATGCACAAGATTGGTTAAAAACCCTAATTGGACAAGAATAAGTGTAGGGAGGACGAAAATGACCTAAATGTTCATCGAATGACACAAAACACCAATTGGATGCAAAAGATTGGTAAAAAACCCTAATTGGACAAGAATTAGCCTAGGGAGGACGAAAACAACCTAACTGTTCATCCAATGACACAAAAACACCTATTAAATGCACAAGATTGGTTAAAAACCCTAATTGGAAAAGAATTAGCCTAGGGAGGACGAAAATGACCTAAATGTTCATCCAATGACACAAAACACCTATTGGATGCACAAGATTGGTTAAAAACCCTAATTGGACAAGAATTAACCTAGGGAGGACGAAAATAACCTAAATGTTCATCCAATGACACAAAACACCTATTGGATACACAAGATTGGTTAATATCCCTAATTGGACAAGAATTAGCCTAGGTAGGACAAAAATGACCTAATTGTTCATCCAATGACACAAAAACACCTATTGGATGCAGAAGATTGGTTAGAAACCCTAGTTGGACAAGATTAAGTTTAGGGAGGACAAAAATGACGTACATGTTCATCGAATGACACAAAACACCTATTGGATGCACAAGATTGGTGAAAAACCCTAATTGGACAAGAAGTAGCCTAGGAAGGACGAAAATGACCTAATTGTTCATCCAATGACACAAAAACACCTATTGGATGCAAAAGATTGGTTAGAAACCCTAATTGGACAAGATTAAGTTTAGGGAGGACGAAAATGACCTAATTGTTCATCCAATGACACAAAACACCTATTGGATGCACAAGATTGGTTAGAAACCCTAATTGGACAAGAATTAGCCTAGGGAGGACGAAAATGACCTAATTGTTCATCGAATGACACAAATACACCTATTGGATGCACAAGATTGGTTAAAAACCCTAATTGGACAAGAATTAGCCTAGGTAGGACGAAAATGACCTAATTGTTCATCCAATGACACAAAAACACCTATTCGATGCAGAAGATTGGTTAGAAACCCTAGTTGGACAAGATTAAGTTTAGGGATGACAAAAATGACGTACATGTTCATCGAATGACACAAAACACCTATTGGATGCACAAGATTGGTGAAAAACCCTAATTGGACAAGAATTAGCCTAGGGAGGACGAAAATGTCCTAAATGTTCATCCAATGACACAAAAACACCTATGGATGCACAAGATTGGTTAAAAACCCTAATTGGACAAGATTAAGCCTAGGGAGGACGAAAATGACCTAAATGTTTATCCAATGACACAAAAACACCTATGGATGCACAAGATTGGTTAAAAACCCTAATTGGACAAGATTAAACCTAGGTAGGACGAAAATGACCTAAATGTTTATCCAATGACACAAAACACCTACTGGATGCACAAGATTGGTTAAAAACCCTAGTTGGACCAGAATTAGCCTAGGGAGGACGAAAATGACCTAATTGTTCATCCAATGACACAAAAACACCTATTGGATGCATAAGATTGGTTAGAAACCCTAATTGGACAAGAATTAGCCTAGGGAGGACGAAAATGACCTAAATGTTCATCCAATGACACAAAAACACCTATTGGATGCACAAGATTGGTTAGAAACCCTAATTGGACAAGAATTAGCCTAGGGAGGACGAAAATGACCTAAATGTTCATCCAATGACACAAAACACCTATTGGATGCACAAGATTGGTTAAAAACCCTAATTGGACAAGAATTAGCCTAGGGACGACGAAAATGACCTAAATGTTCATCCAATGACACAAATACACCTACTGGATGCACAAGATTGGTTAAAAACCCTAATTGGACCAGAATAAGCCTAGGGAGGACGAAAATGACCTAATTGTTCATCCAATGACACAAATACACCTATTGGATGCACAAGATTTGTTAAAAACCCTAATTGGACAAGAATTAGCCTAGGGAGGACGAAAATGTCCTAAATGTTCATCCAATGACACAAAAACACCTATGGATGCACAAGATTGGTTAAAAACCCTAATTGGACAAGATTCAGCCTAGGGAGGACGAAAATGACCTAAATGTTTATCCAATGACACAAAACACCTATTGGATGCACAAGATTGGTTAAAAACCCTAGTTGGACCATAATTAGCCTAGGGAGGACGAAAATGACCTAATTGTTCATCCAATGACACAAAAACACCTATTGGATGCATAAGATTGGTTAGAAACCCTAATTGGACAAGAATTAGCCTAGGGAGGACGAAAATGACCTAAATGTTCATCCAATGACACTAAAACACCTATTGGATGCACAAGATTGGTTAGAAACCCTAATTGGACAAGAATTAGCCTAGGGAGGACGAAAATGACCTAATTGTTCATCGAATGACACAAATACACCTATTGGATGCACAAGATTGGTTAAAAACCCTAATTGGACAAGAATTAGCCTATGGAGGACAAAAATGACCTAATTGTTCATCCAATGACACAAATACACCTACAGGATGCACAAGATTGGTTAAAAACCCTAATTGAACCAGAATAAGCCTAGGGAGGACGAAAATGACCTAATTGTTCATCCAATGACACAAATACACCTATTGGATGCACAAGATTGGTTAAAAACCCTAATTGGACAAGAATTAGCCTAGGGAGGACAAAAATGTCCTAAATGTTCATCCAATGACACAAAAACACCTATGGATGCACAAGATTGGTAAAAAACCCTAATTGGACAAGAATTAGCCTAGGGAGGACGAAAACGACCTAATTGTTCATCCAATGACACAAAAACACCTATTGGATGCACAAGATTGGTTAGAAACCCTAATTGGACAAGATTAAGTGTAGGGAGGACGTAAATGACCTAAATATTCTTCCAATGACACAAAAACACCTATTGGATGCACAAGATTGGTTAAAAACCCTAATTGGACAAGATTAAGTGTAGGGAGGACGAAAATGACCTAAATGTTCATCGAATGACACAAAACACCAATTGGATGCAAAAGATTGGTAAAAAACCCTAATTGGACAAGAATTAGCCTAGGGAGGACGAAAACAACCTAACTGTTCATCCAATGACACAAAAACACCTATTAAATGCACAAGATTGGTTAAAAACCCTAATTGGAAAAGAATTAGCCTAGGGAGGACGAAAATGACCTAATTGTTCATCCAATGACACAAAAACACCTATTGGATGCAAAAGATTGGTTAGAAACCCTAATTGGACAAGATTAAGTTTAGGGAGGACGAAAATGACCTAATTGTTCATCCAATGACACAAAACACCTATTGGATGCACAAGATTGGTTAAAAACCCTAATTGGACAAGATTAAGTGTAGGGAGGACGAAAATGACCTAAATGTTCATCGAATGACACAAAACACCAATTGGATGCAAAAGATTGGTAAAAAACCCTAATTGGACAAGAATTAGCCTAGGGAGGACGAAAACAACCTAACTGTTCATCCAATGACACAAAAACACCTATTGAATGCACAAGATTGGTTAAAAACCCTAATTGGAAAAGAATTAGCCTAGGGAGGACGAAAATGACCTAAATGTTCATCCAATGACACAAAACACCTATTGGATGCACAAGATTGGTTAAAAACCCTAATTGGACAAGAATTAGCCTAGGTAGGACGAAAATGACCTAATTGTTCATCCAATGACACAAAAACACCTATTGGATGCAGAAGATTGGTTAGAAACCCTAGTTGGACAAGATTAAGTTTAGGGAGGACAAAAATGACGTACATGTTCATCGAATGACACAAAACACCTATTGGATGCACAAGATTGGTGAAAAACCCTAATTGGACAAGAATTAGCCTACGGAGGACTAAAATGACCTAAATGTTCTTCCCATGACACAAACACACCTATTGGATGCACAAGATTGGTTAAAAACCCTAATTGGACAAGAATTAGCCTAGGGAGGATGAAAAAGACCTAAATGTTCATCCAATGACACAAAACACCTATTGGATGCACAAGATTGGTTAAAAACCCTAATTGGACAAGAATTAGCCTAGGTAGGACGAAAATGACCTAAATGTTCATCCAATGACACAAATACACCTACTGGATGCACAAGATTGGTTAAAAACCCTAATTGGACAAGAATTAGCCTAGGGAGGACGAAAATGTCCTAAATGTTCATCCAATGACACAAAAACACCTATGGATGCACAAGATTGGTTAAAAACCCTAATTGGACAAGATTAAGCCTAGGGAGGACGAAAATGACCTAAATGTTTATCCAATGTCATAAAACACCTACTGGATGCACAAGATTGGTTAAAAACCCTAGTTGGACCAGAATTAGCCTAGGGAGGACGAAAATGACCTAATTGTTCATCCAATGACACAAAAACACCTATTGGATGCATAAGATTGGTTAGAAACCCTAATTGGACAAGAATTAGCCTAGGGAGGACGAAAATGACCTAAATGTTCATCCAATGACACTAAAACACCTATTGGATGCACAAGATTGGTTAGAAACCCAAATTGGACAACATTATGTTTTGGGAGGACGCAAATCACGTAAATGTTCATGCAATGACACAAAACACCTATTGGACGCACAAGATTGATTAAAAACCCTAATTGGACAAGATTAAGTGTAGGGAGGACGAAAATGACCTAATTGTTCATCCAATGACACAAAACACCTATTGGATGCACAAGATTGGTTAAAAACCATAATTGGACAAGAATTAGCTAGAGAGGACGAAAATGACCTAAATGTTCATCCAATGACACAAAACACCTATGGATGCACAAGATTGGTAAAAAACCCTAATTGGACAAGAATTAGCCTAGGGAGGACGAAAACGACCTAATTGTTCATCCAATGACACAAATACACCTATTGGATGCACAAGATTTGTTAAAAACCCTAATTGGACAAGAATTAGCCTAGGGAGGACGAAAATGTCCTAAATGTTCATCCAATGACACAAAAACACCTATGGATGCACAAGATTGGTTAAAAACCCTAATTGGACAAGATTAAGCCTAGGGAGGACGAAAATGACCTAAATGTTTATCCAATGACACAAAACACCTACTGGATGCACAAGATTGGTTAAAAACCCTAGTTGGACCAGAATTAGCCTAGGGAGGACGAAAATGACCTAATTGTTCATCCAATGACACAAAAACACCTATTGGATGCACAAGATTGGTTAAAAACCCTAGTTGGACCAGAATTAGCCTAGGTAGGACGAAAATGACCTAATTGTTCATCCAATGACACAAAAACACCTATTGGATGCAGAAGATTGATTAGAAACCCTAGTTGGACAAGATTAAGTTTAGGGAGGACAAAAATGACGTACATGTTCATCGAATGACACAAAACACCTATTGGATGCACAAGATTGGTGAAAAACCCTAATTGGACAAGATGTAGCCTAGGAAGGACGAAAATGACCTAATTGTTCATCCAATGACACAAAAACACCTATTGGATGCAAAAGATTGGTTAGAAACCCTAATTGGACAAGATTAAGTTTAGGGAGGACGAAAATGACCTAATTGTTCATCCAATGACACAAAACACCTATTGGATGCACAAGATTGGTTAAAAACCCTAATTAGACAAGATTAAGGGTAGGGAGGACGAAAATGACCTAAATGTTCATCGAATGACACAAAACACCAATTGGATGCAAAAGATATGTAAAAAACCCTAATTGGACAAGAATTAGCCTAGGGAGGACGAAAACAACCTAATTGTTCATCCAATGACACAAAAACACCTATTGGATGCACAAGATTGGTTAAAAACCCTAATTGGACAAGAATTAGCCTAGGGAGGACGAAAATGACCTAAATGTTCATCCAATGACACAAAACACCTATTGGATGCACAAGATTGGTTAAAATCCCTAATTGGACAAGAATTAGCCTAGGTAGGACGAAAATGACCTAAATGTTCATCAAATGACACAAATACACCTACTGGATGCACAAGATTGGTTAAAAACCCTAATTGGACAAGAATTAGCCTAGGGAGGACGAAAATGTCCTAAATGTTCATCCAATGACACAAAAACACCTATGGATGCACAAGATTGGTTAAAAACCCTAATTGGACAAGATTAAGCCTAGGGAGGACGAAAATGACCTAAATGTTTATCCAATGACACAAAACACCTACTGGATGCACAAGATTGGTTAAAAACCCTAGTTGGACCAGAATTAGCCTAGGTAGGACGAAAATGACCTAATTGTTCATCCAATGACACAAAAACACCTATTGGATGCAGAAGATTGATTAGAAACCCTAGTTGGACAAGATTAAGTTTAGGGAGGACAAAAATGACGTACATGTTCATCGAATGACACAAAACACCTATTGGATGCACAAGATTGGTGAAAAACCCTAATTGGACAAGAATTAGCCTACGGAGGACAAAAATGACCTAATTGTTCACCCAATGACACAAATACACCTACTGGATGCACAAGATTGGTTAAAAACCCTAATTGGACAAGAATAAGCCTAGGGAGGACGAAAATGACCTAATTGTTCATCCAATGACACAAATACACCTATTGGATGCACAAGATTGGTTAAAAACCCTAATTGTACAAGAATTAGCCTAGGGAGGACGAAAATGTCCTAAATGTTCATCCAATGACACAAAAACACCTATGGATGCACAAGATTGGTTAAAAACCCTAATTGGACAAGATTAAGCCTAGGGAGGACGAAAATGACCTAAATGTTTATCCAATGACACAAAACACCTACTGGATGCACAAGATTGGTTAAAAACCCTAGTTGGACCAGAATTAGCCTAGGGAGGACAAAAATGACCTAATTGTTCATCCAATGACACAAAAACACCTATTGGATGCATAAGATTGGTTAGAAACCCTAATTGGACAAGAATTAGCCTAGGGAGGACGAAAATGACCTAAATGTTCATCCAATGACACTAAAACACCTATTGGATGCACAAGATTGGTTAGAAACCCTAATTGGACAAGAATTAGCCTAGGGAGGACGAAAATGACCTAATTGTTCATCGAATGACACAAATACACCTATTGGATGCACAAGATTGGTTAAAAACCCTAATTGGACAAGAATTAGCCTACGGAGGACAAAAATGACCTAATTGTTCATCCAATGACACAAATACACCTACAGGATGCACAAGATTGGTTAAAAACCCTAATTGAACCAGAATAAGCCTAGGGAGGACAAAAATGACCTAATTGTTCATCCAATGACACAAAACACCTATTGGATGCACAAGATTGGTTAAAAACCCTAATTGGACAAGAATTAGCCTAGGTAGGACGAAAATGACCTAATTGTTCATCCAATGACACAAAAACACCTATTGGATGCAGAAGATTGGTTAGAAACCCTAGTTGGACAAGATTAAGTTTAGGGAGGACAAAAATGACGTACATGTTCATCGAATGACACAAAACACCTATTGGATGCACAAGATTGGTGAAAAACCCTAATTGGACAAGAAGTAGCCTAGGAAGGACGAAAATGACCTAATTGTTCATCCAATGACACAAAAACACCTATTGGATGCAAAAGATTGGTTAGAAACCCTAATTGGACAAGATTAAGTTTAGGGAGGACGAAAATGACCTAATTGTTCATCCAATGACACAAAACACCTATTGGATGCACAAGATTGGTTAAAAACCCTAATTGGACAAGATTAAGGGTAGGGAGGACGAAAATGACCTAAATGTTCATCCAATGACACAAAAACACCTATTGGATGCACAAGATTGGTTAGAAACCCTAATTGGACAAGCATAAGCCTAGGGAGGACGAAAATGACCTAATTGTTCATCAAATGACACAAAACACCTATGGATGCACAAGATTGGTTAAAAACCCTAATTGGACAAGATTAAGCCTAGGGAGGACGAAAATGACCTAAATGTTTATCCAATGACACAAAACACCTACTGGATGCACAAGATTGGTTAAAAACCCTAGTTGGACCAGAATTAGCCTAGGGAGGACGAAAATGACCGAATTGTTCATCCAATGACACAAAAACACCTATTGGATGCATAAGATTGGTTAGAAACCCTAATTGGACAAGAATTAGCCTAGGGAGGACGAAAATGACCTAAATGTTCATCCAATGACACAAATACACCTACTGGATGCACAAGATTGGTTAAAAACCCTAATTGGACAAGAATTAGCCTAGGGAGGACGAAAATGTCCTAAATGTTCATCCAATGACACAAAAACACCTATGGATGCACAAGATTGGTTAAAAACCCTAATTGGACAAGATTAAGCCTAGGGAGGACGAAAATGACCTAAATGTTTATCCAATGACACAAAACACCTACTGGATGCACAAGATTGGTTAAAAACCCTAGTTGGACCAGAATTAGCCTAGGGAGGACGAAAATGACCTAATTGTTCATCCAATGACACAAAAACACCTATTGGATGCAGAAGATTGGTTAGAAACCCTAGTTGGACAAGATTAAGTTTAGGGAGGACAAAAATGACGTACATGTTCATCGAATGACACAAAACACCTATTGGATGCACAAGATTGGTGAAAAACCCTAATTGGACAAGAATTAGCCTAGGGAGGACGAAAATGTCCTAAATGTTCATCCAATGACACAAAAACACCTATGGATGCACAAGATTGGTTAAAAACCCTAATTGGACAAGATTAAGCCTAGGGAGGACGAAAATGACCTAAATGTTTATCCAATGACACAAAACACCTATTGGATGCACAAGATTGGTTAAAAACCCTAATTGGACAAGATTAAGTGTAGGGAGGACGAAAATGACCTAAATGTTCATCCAATGACACAAAAACACCTATCGGATGCACAAGATTGGTTACAAACCCTAATTGAACAAGATTAAGTGTAGGGAGGACGAAAATGACCTAAATGTTCATCCAATGACACAAAACACCTATTGGATGCACAAGATTGGTTAAAAACCCTAATTGGACAAGAATTAGCCTAGGGAGGAAGAAAATGACCTTATTGTTCATCCAATGACACAAAAACACCTATCGGATGCACAAGATTGGGTAGAAACCCTAATTGAACAAGATTAAGTGTAGGGAGGAAGAAAATGACCTAAATGTTCATACAATGACACAAAACACCTATTGGATGCACAAGATTGGTTAAAAAACCTAATTGGACAAGAATAAGTGTAGGGAGGACGAAAATGACCTAAATGTTCATCCAATGACACAAAAACACCTATCGGATGCACAAGATTGGTTAGAAACCCTAATTGAACAAGATTAAGTGTAGGGAGGACGAAAATGACCTAAATGTTCATCCAATGACACAAAACACCTATTGGATGCACAAGATTGGTTAAAAACCCTAATTGGATAAGAATTAGCATAAGGAGGACGAAAATGACCTAAATGTTCATCCAATGACACAAAACACCTATTGGATGCACAAGATTGGTTAAAAACCCTAATTGGACAAGATTAAGTGTACGGAGGACGAAAATGACCTAAATGTTTATCCAATGACACAACACACCTATTGAATGAACAAGATTGGTTAAAAACCCTAATTGGACAAGATTAAGTGTAGGGAGGACGAAAATGACCTAAATGTTCATCCAATGACACAAAAACACCTATCGGATGCACAAGATTGGTTAGAAACCCTAATTGAACAAGATTAAGTGTAGGGAGGACGAAAATGACCTAAATGTTCATCCAATGACACAAAACACCTATTGGATGCACAAGATTGGTTAAAAACCCTAATTGGATAAGAATAAGCATAGGGAGGACGAAAATGACCTAAATGTTCATCCAATGACACAAAACACCTATTGGATGCACAAGATTGGTTAAAAACCCTAATTGGACAAGAATTATCATAGGGAGGACGAAAATGACCTAATTGTTCATCCAATGACACAAAAATACCAATTGGATGCACAAGATTGGTTAGAAACCCTAATTGGACAAGATAAACTGTAGGGAGGACGAAAATGACCTAAGTGTTCATCCAATGACACAAAACACCTATTGGATGCACAAGATTGGCTAAAAACCCTAATTGGACAAGAATTAGCCTAGGGAGGACGAAAATGACCTAATTGTTCATCCAATGACACAAAAACACCTATCGGATGCACAAGATTGGTTAGAAACCCTAATTGAACAAGATTAAGTGTAGGGAGGACGAAAATGACCTAAATGTTCATCCAATGACACAAAACACCTATTGGATGCACAAGATTGGTTAAAAACCCTAATTGGATAAGAATTAGACTAAGGAGGACGAAAATGACCTAAATGTTCATCCAATGACACAAAACACGTATTGGATGCACAAGATTAGTTAAAAACCCTAATTGGACAAGAATTATCATAGGGAGGACGAAAATGACCTAATTGTTCATCCAATGACACAAAAACACCAATTGGATGCACAAGATTGGTTAGAAACCCTAATTGGAAAAGATAAAGTGTAGGGAGGACGAAAATGACCTAAAATGTTCATCCAATGACACAAAACACCTATTGGATGCACAAGATTGGTTAAAAACCCTAATTGGACAAGATTATGTTTAGGGAGGACGAAAATGACCTAAATGTTCATCCAATGACACAAAACATCTATAGGATGCACAAGATTGGTTAAAAACCCTAATTGGATAAGAATTAGACTAAGGAGGACGAAAATGACCTAAATGATTATCCAATGACACAAAACACCTATTGGATGCACAAGATTGGTTAAAAACCCTAATTGGACAAGAATTATCATAGGGAGGACGAAAATGACCTAATTGTTCATCCAATGACACAAAAACACCAATTGGATGCACAAGATTGGTTAGAAACCCTAATTGGACAAGAATAAGCCTAGGGAGGACGAAAATGACCTAATTGTTCATCCAATGACACAAAAACACCTATTGGATGCACAAGATTGGTTAGAAACCCTAATTGGACAAGAATTAGCCTAGGGAGGACGAAAATGACCTAAATGTTCATCCAATGACACTAAAACACCTATTGGATGCACAAGATTGGTTAGAAACCCTAATTGGACAAGAATTAGCCTAGGGAGGACGAAAATGACCTAATTGTTCATCGAATGACACAAATACACCTATTGGATGCACAAGATTGGTTAAAAACCCTAATTGGACAAGAATAAGCCTAGGGAGGACGAAAATGACCTAATTGTTCATCCAATGACACAAATACACCTATTGGATGCACAAGATTGGTTAAAAACCCTAATTGTACAAGAATTAGCCTAGGGAGGACGAAAATGTCCTAAATGTTCATCCAATGACACAAAAACACCTATGGATGCACAAGATTGGTTAAAAACCCTAATTGGACAAGATTAAGCCTAGGGAGGACGAAAATGACCTAAATGTTTATCCAATGACACAAAACACCTACTAGATGCACAAGATTGGTTAGAAACCCTAGTTGGACCAGAATTAGCCTAGGGAGGACGAAAATGACCTAATTGTTCATCCAATGACACAAAAACACCTATTGGATGCAGAAGATTGGTTAGAAACCCTAATTGGACAAGAATTAGCCTAGGGAGGACGAAAATGACCTAAATCTTCATCCAATGACACTAAAACACCTATTGGATGCACAAGATTGGTAAAAAACCCTAATTGGACAAGAATTAGCCTAGGGAGGACGAAAACGACCTAATTGTTCATCCAATGACACAAAAACACCTATTGGATGCACAAGATTGGTTAGAAACCCTAATTGGACAAGATTAAGTGTAGGGAGGACGTAAATGACCTAAATATTCTTCCAATGACACAAAAACACCTATTGGATGCACAAGATTGGTTAGAAACCCTAATTGGACAAGAATAAGCCTAGGGAGGACGAAAATGACCTAAATGTTCATCTAATGACACAAAACACCTATTGGATGCACAAGATTGGTCAGAAACCCTAATTTGACAAGATTAAGTTTAGGGAAAACGAAAATGACCTAATTGTTCATCCAATGACACAAAAACACCTATTGGATGCACAAGATTGGTTAAAAACCCTAATTGGACAAGATTAAGTGTAGGGAGGACGAAAATGACCTAAATTTTAATCCAATGACACAAAACACCTATTGGATGCACAATATTGGTTAAAAACCCTAATTGGACAAGAATTAGCCTAGGGAGGACGAAAATGACCTAAATGTTCATCCAATGACACAAAACACCTATTGGATGCACAAGATTGGTTAGAAACCCTAATTGGACAACATTAAGTTTTGGGAGGACGCAAATCACGTAAATGTTCATGCAATGACACAAAACACCTATTGGATGCACAAGATTGGTTAGAAACCCTAGTTGGACCAGAATTAGCCTAAGGAGGACAAAAATGACCTAATTGTTCATCCAATGACACAAAAACACCTATTGGATGCACAAGATTGGTTAAAAACCCTAATTGGACAAGATTAAGTGTAGGGAGGACGAAAATGACCTAAATTTTAATCCAATGACACAAAACACCTATTGGATGCACAATATTGGTTAAAAACCCTAATTGGACAAGAATTAGCCTAGGGAGGACGAAAATGACCTAAATGTTCATCCAATGACACCAAACACCTATTGGATGCACAAGATTGGTTAAAAATCCTAATTGGACAAGAATTAGCCTAGGTAGGACGAAAAGGACCTAAATGTTCATCCAATGACACAAAACACCTATTGGATGCACAAGATTGGTTAAAAACATTAATTGGACAAGAATTAGCCTAGGGAGGACGAAAATGACCTAATTATTCATCCAATGACACAAAAACACCTATTGGATGCACAAGATAGGTTAGAAACCCTAATTGGACAAGAAGTAGCCAAGGTAGGATAAAAAGGACCTAAATGTTCATCCAATTACACAAAACACCTATTGGATGCAGAATATTGGTTAAAAACCCTAATTGGACAAGATTATGTAAAGGGAGGACGAAAATGACTTAAATATTCTTCCAATGACACAAAACACCGATTGGATGCACAAGATTGGTTAGAAACCCTAATTGGACAAGATTAAGTTTAGGGAGAACGAAAATGACGTAAATGTTCATCCAATGACACAAAACACCTATTAGATGCACAAGATTGGTTAGAAACCCTAATTGGACAAGAATTAGCCTAGGGAGGACGAAAATGACCTAAATGTTCATCCAATGACACAAAACACCTATTGGATGCACAAGATTGGTGAAAAACCCTAATTGGACAAGAAGTAGCCTAGGGAGGACGAAAATGACCTAATTGTTCATCCAATGACACAAAAACACCTATTGGATGCAAAAGATTGGTTACAAACCCTAATTGGACAAGATTAAGTTTAGGGAGGACGAAAATGACCTAATTGTTCATCCAATGACACAAAACACCTATTGGATGCACAAGATTGGTTAAAAACCCTAATTGGACAAGATTAAGTGTAGGGAGGACGAAAATGACCTAAATGTTCATCGAATGACACAAAACACCAATTGGATGCAAAAGATTGGTAAAAAACCCTAATTGGACAAGAATTAGCCTAGGGAGGACGAAAACAACCTAAATGTTCATCCAATGACACAAAAACACCTATTGGATGCACAAAATTGGTTAAAAACCCTAATTGGACAAGAATTAACCTAGGGAGGACGAAAATGACCTAAATGTTCATCCAATGACACAAAACACCTATTGGATGCACAAGATTGGTTAAAAACCCTAATTGGACAAGAATTAACCCAGGGAGGACGAAAATGACCTAAATGTTCATCCAATGACACAAAACACCTATTGGATACACAAGATTGGTTAATATCCCTAATTGGACAAGAATTAGCCTAGGTAGGACGAAAATGACCTAATTGTTCATCCAATGACACAAAAACACCTATTGGATGCAGAAGATTGGTTAGAAACCCTAGTTGGACAAGATTAAGTTTAGGGAGGACAAAAATGACGTACATGTTCATCGAATGACACAAAACACCTATTGGATGCACAAGATTGGTGAAAAACCCTAATTGGACAAGAAGTAGCCTAGGAAGGACGAAAATGACCTAATTGTTCATCCAATGACACAAAAACACCTATTGGATGCAAAAGATTGGTTAGAAACCCTAATTGGACAAGATTAAGTTTAGGGAGGACGAAAATGACCTAATTGTTCATCCAATGACACAAAACACCTATTGGATGCACAAGATTGGTTAAAAACCCTAATTGGACAAGATTAAGGGTAGGGAGGACGAAAATGACCTAAATGTTCATCCAATGACACAAAAACACCTATTGGATGCACAAGATTGGTTAGAAACCCTAATTGGACAAGCATAAGCCTAGGGAGGACGAAAATGACCTAATTGTTCATCAAATGACACAAAACACCTATGGATGCACAAGATTGGTTAAAAACCCTAATTGGACAAGATTAAGCCTAGGGAGGACGAAAATGACCTAAATGTTTATCCAATGACACAAAACACCTACTGGATGCACAAGATTGGTTAAAAACCCTAGTTGGACCAGAATTAGCCTAGGGAGGACGAAAATGACCGAATTGTTCATCCAATGACACAAAAACACCTATTGGATGCATAAGATTGGTTAGAAACCCTAATTGGACAAGAATTAGCCTAGGGAGGACGAAAATGACCTAAATGTTCATCCAATGACACTAAAACACCTATTGGATGCACAAGATTGGTTAGAAACCCTAATTGGACAAGAATTAGCCTAGGGAGGACGAAAATGACCTAATTGTTCATCGAATGACACAAATACACCTATTGGATGCACAAGATTGGTTAAAAACCCTAATTGGACAAGAATTAGCCTAGGGAGGACGAAAATGACCTAATTGTTCATCCAATGACACAAAAACACCTATTGGATGCACAAGATTGGTTAGAAACCCTAATTGTACAACATTAAGTTTAGGGAGGACGAAAATGACCTAAATATTCATCCAATGACACAAAAACACCTATTGGATGCACAAGATTGGTTAGAAACCAGTATTGGACAACATTAAATTTAGGGAGGACGAAAATGACCTAAATTCATCCAATGACACAAAACACCTATTGGAAGCACAAGATTGGTTAAAAACCCTAATTGGACAAGATTAAGTGAAGGGAGGACGAAAATGACCTAAATATTCTTCCAATGACACAAAAATACACATTGGATGCACAAGATTGGGTAGAAACCCTAATTGGATAAGAATAAGCCGAAGGAGGACGAAAATGACCTAAATGTTCATCCAATGACACAAAACACCTATTGGATGCACAAGATTGGTTAAAAACCCTAATTGGACAAGAATTAGCCTAGGGAGGACGAAAATGACCTAAATGTTCATCCAATGACACAAAACACCTATTGGATGCACAAGATTGGTTAAAAACCGTAATTGGAGAAGAATTAGCCTAGGGAGGACGAATGACCTAATTGTTCATCCAATGACACAAACACAACTATTGGATGCACAAGATTGGTTAGAAACCCTAATTGGACAAGCATAAGCCTAGGGAGGATGAAAATGACCTAAATATTCATCCAATGACACAAAACACCTATTGGATGCACAAGATTCGTTAAAAACCCTAATTGGACAAGAATAAGTGTAGGGAGGACGAAAATGACCTAAATGTTCATCCAATGACACAAAACACCTATTGGATGCACAAGATTGGTTAAAAACCCTAATTGGACAAGAATTAGCCTAGGGAGGACGAAAATGACCTAAATGTTCATCCAATGACACAAAACACCTATTGGATGCACAAGATTGGTTAGAAACCCTAATTGAACAAGAATTAGCCTAGGGAGGACGAAAATGACCTAATTGTTCATCCAATGACACAAAAACACCTATTGGATGCACAAGATTGTTTAGAAACCCTAATTGGACAACATTAAGTTTTGGGAGGACGCAAATCACGTAAATGTTCATGCAATGACACAAAACACCTATTGGATGCACAAGATTGATTAAAAACCATAATTGGACAAGATTAAGTGTAGGGAGGACGAAAATGACCTAAATGTTCATCCAATGACACAAAACACCTATTGGATGCACAAGATTGGTTAAAAACCCTAATTGGACAAGAATTAGCCTAGGGAGGACGAAAATGACCTAATAGTTCATCCAATGACACAAAAACACCTATTGGATGCACAAGATTGGTTAGAAACCCTAATTGGACAAGATTAAGTTTAGGGAGAACGAAAATGACGTAAATGTTCATCCAATGACACAAAACACCTATTGGATGCACAAGATTGGTTAGAAACCCTAATTGGACAAGAATTAGCCTAGGGAGGACGAAAATGACCTAAATGTTCATCCAATGACACAAAACACCTATTAGATGCACAAGATTGGTTAGAAACCCTAATTGGACAAGAATTAGCCTAGGGAGGACGAAAATGACCTAAATGTTCATCCAATGACACAAAACACCTATTGGATGCACAAGATTGGTGAAAAACCCTAATTGGACAAGAAGTAGCCTAGGGAGGACGAAAATGACCTAATTGTTCATCCAATGACACAAAAACACCTATTGGATGCAAAAGATTGGTTACAAACCTTAATTGGACAAGATTAAGTTTAGGGAGGACGAAAATGACCTAATTGTTCATCCAATGACACAAAACACCTATTGGATGCACAAGATTGGTTAAAAACCCTAATTGGACAAGATTAAGTGTAGGGAGGACGAAAATGACCTAAATGTTCATCGAATGACACAAAACACCAATTGGATGCAAAAGATTGGTAAAAAACCCTAATTCGACAATAATTAGTCTAGGGAGGACGAAAACAACCTAATTGTTCATCCAATGACACAAAAACACCTATTAGATGCACAAGATTGGTCAAAAACCCTAATTGGAAAAGAATTAGCCTAGGGAGGACGAAAATGACCTAAATGTTCATCCAATGACACAAAACACCTACTGGATGCACAAGATTGGTTAAAAACCCTAATTGGACAAGAATAAGCCTAGGGAGGACGAAAATGACCTAATTGTTCATCCAATGACACAAATACACCTATTGGATGCACAAGATTTGTTAAAAACCCTAATTGGACAAGAATTAGCCTAGGGACGACGAAAATGACCTAAATGTTCATCCAATGACACAAATACACCTACTGGATGCACAAGATTGGTTAAAAACCCTAATTGGACCAGAATAAGCCTAGGGAGGACGAAAATGACCTAATTGTTCATCCAATGACACAAATACACCTATTGGATGCACAAGATTTGTTAAAAACCCTAATTGGACAAGAATTAGCCTAGGGAGGACGAAAATGTCCTAAATGTTCATCCAATGACACAAAAACACCTATGGATGCACAAGATTGGTTAAAAACCCTAATTGGACAAGATTCAGCCTAGGGAGGACGAAAATGAGCTAAATGTTTATCCAATGACACAAAACACCTACTGGATGCACAAGATTGGTTAAAAACCCTAGTTGGACCAGAATTAGCCTAGGGAGGACGAAAATGACCTAATTGTTCATCCATTGACACAAAAACACCTATTGGATGCATAAGATTGGTTAGAAACCCTAATTGGACAAGAATTAGCCTAGGGAGGACGAAAATGACCTAAATGTTCATCCAATGACACTAAAACACCTATTGGATGCACAAGATTGGTTAGAAACCCTAATTGGACAAGAATTAGCCTAGGGAGGACGAAAATGACCTAATTGTTCATCGAATGACACAAATACACCTATTGGATGCACAAGATTGGTTAAAAACCCTAATTGGACAAGAATTAGCCTACGGAGGACAAAAATGACCTAATTGTTCATCCAATGACACAAATACACCTACTGGATGCACAAGATTGGTTAAAAACCCTAATTGGACCAGAATAAGCCTAGGGAGGACGAAAATGACCTAATTGTTCATCCAATGACACAAATACACCTATTGGATGCACAAGATTGGTTAAAAACCCTAATTGTACAAGAATTAGCCTAGGGAGGACGAAAATGTCCTAAATGTTCATCCAATGACACAAAAACACCTATGGATGCACAAGATTGGTTAAAAACCCTAATTGGACAAGATTAAGCCTAGGGAGGACGAAATGACCTAAATGTTTATCCAATGACACAAAACACCTACTGGATGCACAAGATTGGTTAGAAACCCTAGTTGGACCAGAATTAGCCTAGGGAGGACGAAAATGACCTAATTGTTCATCCAATGACACAAAAACACCTATTGGATGCAGAAGAATGGTTAGAAACCCTAATTGGACAAGAATTAGCCTAGGGAGGACGAAAATGACCTAAATCTTCATCCAATGACACTAAAACACCTATTGGATGCACAAGATTGGTAAAAAACCCTAATTGGACAAGAATTAGCCTAGGGAGGACGAAAACGACCTAATTGTTCATCCAATGACACAAAAACACCTATTGGATGCACAAGATTGGTTAGAAACCCTAATTGGACAAGATTAAGTGTAGGGAGGACGTAAATGACCTAAATATTCTTCCAATGCCACAAAAACACCTATTGGATGCACAAGATTGGTTAGAAACCCTAATTGGACAAGAATAAGCCTAGGGAGGACGAAAATGACCTAAATGTTCATCTAATGACACAAAACACCTATTGGATGCACAAGATTGGTCAGAAACCCTAATTTGACAAGATTAAGTTTAGGGAGAACGAAAATGACCTAATTGTTCATCCAATGACACAAAAACACCTATTGGATGCACAAGATTGGTTAAAAACCCTAATTGGACAAGAATTAGCCTAGGGAGGACGAAAATGACCTAAATGTTCATCCAATGACACAAAACACCTATTGGATGCACAAGATTGGTTAGAAACCCTAATTGGACAACATTAAGTTTTGGGAGGACGCAAATCACGTAAATGTTCATGCAATGACACAAAACACCTATTGGATGCACAAGATTGGTTAGAAACCCTAGTTGGACCAGAATTAGCCTAGGGAGGACAAAAATGACCTAATTGTTCATCCAATGACACAAATACACCTACTGGATGCACAAGATTGGTTAAAAACCCTAATTGGACAAGAATTAACCTAGGGAGGACGAAAATGTCCTAAATGTTCATCCAATGACACAAAAACACCTATGGATGCACAAGATTGGTAAAAAACCCTAATTGGACAAGAATTAGCCTAGGGAGGACGAAAACGACCTAATTGTTCATCCAATGACACAAAAACACCTATTGGATGCACAAGATTGGTTAGAAACCCTAATTGGACAAGATTAAGTGTAGGGAGGACGTAAATGACCTAAATATTCTTCCAATGACAGAAAAACACCTATTGGATGCACAAGATTGGTTAGAAACCCTAATTGGACAAGAATAAGCCTAGGGAGGACGAAAATGACCTAAATGTTCATCTAATGACACAAAACACCTATTGGATGCACAAGATTGGTCAGAAACCCTAATTTGACAAGATTAAGTTTAGGGAGAACGAAAATGACCTAATTGTTCATCCAATGACACAAAAACACCTATTGGATGCACAAGATTGGTTAAAAACCCTAATTGGACAAGATTAAGTGTAGGGAGGACGAAAATGACCTAAATTTTAATCCAATGACACAAAACACCTATTGGATGCACAAGATTGGTTAAAAACCCTAATTGGACAAGAATTAGCCTAGGGAGGACGAAAAGGACCTAAATGTTCATCCAATGACACAAAACACCTATTGGATGCACAAGATTGGTTAAAAACATTAATTGGACAAGAATTAGCCTAGGGAGGACGAAAATGACCTAATTATTCATCCAATGACACAAAAACACCTATTGGATGCACAAGATAGGTTAGAAACCCTAATTGGACAAGAAGTAGCCAAGGTAGGATAAAAAGGACCTAAATGTTCATCCAATTACACAAAACACCTATTGGATGCAGAATATTGGTTAAAAACCCTAATTGGACAAGATTATGTAAAGGGAGGACGAAAATGACTTAAATATTCTTCCAATGACACAAAACACCGATTGGATGCACAAGATTGGTTAGAAACCCTAATTGGACAAGATTAAGTTTAGGGAGGACGAAAATGACGTAAATGTTCATCCAATGACACAAAACACCTATTAGATGCACAAGATTGGTTAGAAACCCTAATTGGACAAGAATTAGCCTAGGGAGGACGAAAATGACCTAAATGTTCATCCAATGACACAAAACACCTATTGGATACACAAGATTGGTTAAAAACCCTAATTGGACAAGAATTAGCCTAGGGACGACGAAAATGACCTAAATGTTCATCCAATGACACAAATACACCTACTGGATGCACAAGATTGGTTAAAAACCCTAATTGGACTAGAATAAGCCTAGGGAGGACGAAAATGACCTAATTGTTCATCCAATGACACAAATACACCTATTGGATGCACAAGATTTGTTAAAAACCCTAATTGGACAAGAATTAGCCTAGGGAGGACGAAAATGTCCTAAATGTTCATCCAATGACACAAAAACACCTATGGTTGCACAAGATTGGTTAAAAACCCTAATTGGACAAGATTCAGCCTAGGGAGGACGAAAATGACCTAAATGTTTATCCAATGACACAAAACACCTACTGGATGCACAAGATTGGTTAAAAACCCTAGTTGGACCAGAATTAGCCTAGGGAGGACGAAAATGACCTAATTGTTCATCCAATGATACAAAAACACCTATTGGATGCATAAGATTGGTTAGAAACCCTAATTGGACAAGAATTAGCCTAGGGAGGACGAAAATGACCTAAATGTTCATCCAATGACACTAAAACACCTATTGGATGCACAAGATTGGTTAGAAACCCTAATTGGACAAGAATTAGCCTAGGGAGGACGAAAATGACCTAATTGTTCATCGAATGACACAAATACACCTATTGGATGCACAAGATTGGTTAAAAACCCTAATTGGACCAGAATTAGCCTACGGAGGACAAAAATGACCTAATTGTTCATCCAATGACACAAATACACCTACTGGATGCACAAGATTGGTTAAAAACCCTAATTGGACCAGAATAAGCCTAGGGAGGACGAAAATGACCTAATTGTTCATCCAATGACACAAATACACCTATTGGATGCACAAGATTGGTTAAAAACCCTAATTGTACAAGAATTAGCCTAGGGAGGACGAAAATGTCCTAAATGTTCATCCAATGACACAAAAACACCTATGGATGCACAAGATTGGTTAAAAACCCTAATTGGACAAGATTAAGCCTAGGGAGGACGAAAATGACCTAAATGTTTATCCAATGACACAAAACACCTACTGGATGCACAAGATTGGTTAAAAACCCTAGTTGGACCAGAATTAGCCTAGGGAGGACGAAAATGACCTAATTGTTCATCCAATGACACAAAAACACCTATTGGATGCACAAGATTGGTTAAAAACCCTAGTTGGACCAGAATTAGCCTAGGTAGGACGAAAATGACCTAATTGTTCATCCAATGACACAAAAACACCTATTGGATGCAGAAGATTGATTAGAAACCCTAGTTGGACAAGATTAAGTTTAGGGAGGACAAAAATGACGTACATGTTCATCGAATGACACAAAACACCTATTGGATGCACAAGATTGGTGAAAAACCCTAATTGGACAAGAATTAGCCTAGGGAGGACGAAAATGTCCTAAATGTTCATCCAATGACACAAAAACACCTATGGATGCACAAGATTGGTTAAAAACCCTAATTGGACAAGATTAAGCCTAGGGAGGACGAAAATGACCTAAATGTTTATCCAATGACACAAAACACCTATTGGATGCACAAGATTGGTTAAAAACCCTAATTGGACAAGAATTAGCCTAGGTAGGACGAAAATGACCTAATTGTTCATCCAATGACACAAAAACACCTATTGGATGCAGAAGATTGGTTAGAAACCCTAGTTGGACAAGATTAAGTTTAGGGATGACAAAAATGACGTACATGTTCATCGAATGACACAAAACACCTATTGGATGCACAAGATTGGTGAAAAACCCTAATTGGACAAGAATTAGCCTAGGGAGGACGAAAATGTCCTAAATGTTCATCCAATGACACAAAAACACCTATGGATGCACAAGATTGGTTAAAAACCCTAATTGGACAAGATTAAGCCTAGGGAGGACGAAAATGACCTAAATGTTTATCCAATGACACAAAACACCTACTGGATGCACAAGATTGGTTAAAAACCCTAGTAGGACCAGAATTAGCCTAGGGAGGACGAAAATGACCTAATTGTTCATCCAATGACACAAAAACACCTATTGGATGCAGAAGATTGGTTAGAAACCCTAGTTGGACAAGATTAAGTTTAGGGATGACAAAAATGACGTACATGTTCATCGAATGACACAAAACACCTATTGGATGCACAAGATTGGTGAAAAACCCTAATTGGACAAGAATTAGCCTAGGGAGGACGAAAAAGTCCTAAATGTTCATCCAATGACACAAAAACACCTATGGATGCACAAGATTGGTTAAAAACCCTAATTGGACAAGATTAAGCCTAGGGAGGACGAAAATGACCTAAATGTTTATCCAATGACACAAAACACCTACTGGATGCACAAGATTGGTTAAAAACCCTAGTTGGACCAGAATTAGCCTAGGGAGGACGAAAATGACCTAATTGTTCATCCAATGACACAAAAACACCTATTGGATGCAGAAGATTGGTTAGAAACCCTAATTGGACAAGAATTAGCCTAGGGAGGACGAAAATGACCTAAATCTTCATCCAATGACACTAAAACACCTATTGGATGCACAAGATTGGTAAAAAACCCTAATTGGACAAGAATTAGCCTAGGGAGGACGAAAACGACCTAATTGTTCATCCAATGACACAAAAACACCTATTGGATGCACAAGATTGGTTAGAAACCCTAATTGGACAAGATTAAGTGTAGGGAGGACGTAAATGACCTAAATATTCTTCCAATGACACAAAAACACCTATTGGATGCACAAGATTGGTTAGAAACCCTAATTGGACAAGAATAAGCCTAGGGAGGACGAAAATGACCTAAATGTTCATCCAATGACACAAAACACCTATTGGATGCACAAGATTGGTTAAAAACCCTAATTGGACAAGATTAAGTGTAGGGAGGACGAAAATTACCTAAATGTTCATCCAATGACACAAAACACCTATTGGATGCACAAGATTGGTTAAAAACCCTAATTGGACAAGAATTAGCCTAGGGAGGACGAAAATGACCTAATTGTTCATCCAATGACACAAAAACACCTATTGGATGCACAAGATTGTTTAGAAACCCTAATTGGACAAGATTAAGTTTAGGGAGGACGAAAATGACCTAAATGATCATCCAATGACACTAAACACCTATTGGATGCACAAGATTGGTTAAAAACCCTAATTGGACAAGAATTAGCCTAGGGAGGACGAAAACGACCTAATTGTTCATCCAATGACACAAAAACACCTATTGGATGCACAAGATTGGTTAGAAACCCTAATTGGACAAGATTAAGTGTAGGGAGGACGTAAATGACCTAAATATTCTTCCAATGACACAAAAACACCTATTGGATGCACAAGATTGGTTAGAAACCCTAGTTGGACCAGAATTAGCCTAGGGAGGACAAAAATGACCTAATTGTTCATCCAATGACACAAATACACCTACTGGATGCACAAGATTGGTTAAAAACCCTAATTGGACAAGAATTAGCCTAGGGAGGACGAAAATGTCCTAAATGTTCATCCAATGACACAAAAACACCTATTAGATGCACAAGATTGGTTAAAAACCCTAATTGGAAAAGAATTAGCCTAGGGAGGACGAAAATGACCTAAATGTTCATCCAATGACACAAAACACCTATTGGATGCACAAGATTGGTTAAAAACCCTAATTGGACAAGAATTAGCCTAGGTAGGACGAAAAGGACCTAAATGTTCATCCAATGACACAAAACACCTATTGGATGCACAAGATTGGTTAAAAACCCTAATTGGACAAGAATTAGCCTAGGTAGGACGAAAAGGACCTAAATGTTCATCCAATGACACAAAACACCTATTGGATGCACAAGATTGGTTAAAAACATTAATTGGACAAGAATTAGCCTAGGGAGGACGAAAATGACCTAATTGTTCATCCAATGACACAAAAACACCTATTGGATGCACAAGATTGGTTAAAAACCCTAATTGGACAAGAATTAGCCTAGGGAGGACGAAAATGACATAAATGTTCATCCAATGACACAAAACACCTATTGGATGCACAAGATTGGTTAAAAACCCTAATTGGACAAGAATTAGCCTAGGTAGGACGAAAAGGACCTAAATGTTCATCCAATGACACAAAACACCTATTGGATGCACAAGATTGGTTAAAAACATTAATTGGACAAGAATTAGCCTAGGGAGGACGAAAATGACCTAATTGTTCATCCAATGACACAAATACACCTATTGGATCCACAAGATTGGTTAGAAACCCTAATTGGACAAGAATTAGCCTAGGGAGGACGAAAATGACCTAAATGTTCATCCAATGACACAAAACACCTATTGGATGCACAAGATTGGTTAAAAACCCTAATTGGACAAGAATTAGCCTAGGTAGGACGAAAAGGACCTAAATGTTCATCCAATGACACAAAACACCTATTGGATGCACAAGATTGGGTAAAAACATTAATTGGACAAGAATTATCCTAGGGAGGACGAAAATGACCTAATTGTTCATCCATTGACACAAAAACACCTATTGGATGCACAAGATTGGTTAGAAACCCTAATTGGACAAGAATTAGCCTAGGGAGGACGAAAATGACCTAAATGTTCATCCAATGACACAAAACACCTATTGGATGCACAAGATTGGTTAAAAACCCTAATTGGACAAGAATTATCATAGGGAGGATGAAAATGACCTAATTGTTCATCCAATGACACAAAAACACCAATTGGATGCACAAGATTGGTTAAAAACCCTAATTGGACAAGAATTTTCATAGGGAGGACGAAAATGACCTAATTGTTCATCCAATGACACAAAAACACCAATTGGATGCACAAGATTGGTTAGAAACCCTAATTGGACAAGAATTAGCCTAGGGAGGACGAAAATGACCTAAATGTTCATCCAATGACACAAAACACCTATTGGATGCACAAGATTGGTTAAAAACCCTAATTGGACAAGAATTAGCCTAGGGAGGACGAAAAGGACCTAAATGTTCATCCAATGACACAAAACACCTATTGGATGTACCAGATTGGTTAGAAACCCTAATTGGACAAGAATTAGCCCAGGGAGGACGAAAATAACCTAATTGTTCATCCAATGACACAAAAACACCTATTGGATGCACAAGATTGGTTAGAAACCCTAATTGGACAAGAATTAGCCTAGGGAGGACGAAAATGACCTAAATGTTCATCCAATGACACAAAACACCTACTGGATGCACAAGATTGGTTAAAAACCCTAGTTGGACCAGAATTAGCCTAGGGAGGACGAAAATGACCTAATTGTTCATCCAATGACACAAAAACACCTATTGGATGCAGAAGATTGGTTAGAAACCCTAATTGGACAAGAATTTGCCTAGGGAGCACGAAAATGACCTAAATCTTCATCCAATGACACTAAAACACCTATTGGATGCACAAGATTGGTAAAAAACCCTAATTGGACAAGAATTAGCCTAGGGAGGACGAAAACGACCTAATTGTTCATCCAATGACACAAAAACACCTATTGGATGCACAAGATTGGTTAGAAACCCTAATTGGACAAGATTAAGTGTAGGGAGGACGTAAATGACCTAAATATTCTTCCAATGACACAAAAACACCTATTGGATGCACAAGATTGGTTAGAAACCCTAATTGGACAAGAATAAGCCTAGGGAGGACGAAAATGACCTAAATGTTCATCTAATGACACAAAACACCTATTGGATGCACAAGATTGGTCAGAAACCCTAATTTGACAAGATTAAGTTTAGGGAAAACGAAAATGACCTAATTGTTCATCCAATGACACAAAAACACCTATTGGATGCACAAGATTGGTTAAAAACCCTAATTGGACAAGATTAAGTGTAGGGAGGACGAAAATGACCTAAATTTTAATCCAATGACACAAAACACCTATTGGATGCACAATATTGGTTAAAAACCCTAATTGGACAAGAATTAGCCTAGGGAGGACGAAAATGACCTAAATGTTCATCCAATGACACAAAACACCTATTGGATGCACAAGATTGGTTAGAAACCCTAATTGGACAACATTAAGTTTTGGGAGGACGCAAATCACGTAAATGTTCATGCAATGACACAAAACACCTATTGGATGCACAAGATTGGTTAGAAACCCTAGTTGGACCAGAATTAGCCTAAGGAGGACAAAAATGACCTAATTGTTCATCCAATGACACAAAAACACCTATTGGATGCACAAGATTGGTTAAAAACCCTAATTGGACAAGATTAAGTGTAGGGAGGACGAAAATGACCTAAATTTTAATCCAATGACACAAAACACCTATTGGATGCACAATATTGGTTAAAAACCCTAATTGGACAAGAATTAGCCTAGGGAGGACGAAAATGACCTAAATGTTCATCCAATGACACCAAACACCTATTGGATGCACAAGATTGGTTAAAAATCCTAATTGGACAAGAATTAGCCTAGGTAGGACGAAAAGGACCTAAATGTTCATCCAATGACACAAAACACCTATTGGATGCACAAGATTGGTTAAAAACATTAATTGGACAAGAATTAGCCTAGGGAGGACGAAAATGACCTAATTATTCATCCAATGACACAAAAACACCTATTGGATGCACAAGATAGGTTAGAAACCCTAATTGGACAAGAAGTAGCCAAGGTAGGATAAAAAGGACCTAAATGTTCATCCAATTACACAAAACACCTATTGGATGCAGAATATTGGTTAAAAACCCTAATTGGACAAGATTATGTAAAGGGAGGACGAAAATGACTTAAATATTCTTCCAATGACACAAAACACCGATTGGATGCACAAGATTGGTTAGAAACCCTAATTGGACAAGATTAAGTTTAGGGAGAACGAAAATGACGTAAATGTTCATCCAATGACACAAAACACCTATTAGATGCACAAGATTGGTTAGAAACCCTAATTGGACAAGAATTAGCCTAGGGAGGACGAAAATGACCTAAATGTTCATCCAATGACACAAAACACCTATTGGATGCACAAGATTGGTTAAAAACCCTAATTGGACAAGAATTAGCCTAGGTAGGACGAAAAGGACCTAAATGTTCATCCAATGACACAAAACACCTATTGGATGCACAAGATTGGTTAAAAACCCTAATTAAACAAGAATTAGCCTAGGGAGGATGAAAATGACCTAAATGTTCATCCAATGACACAAAAACACCTATTGGTTGCACAAGATTGGTTAGAAACTCTAATTGGACAAGAATTAGCCTAGGGAGGACGAAAATGACCTAAATGTTCATCCAATGACACAAAACACCTATTGGATGCACAAGATTGGTTAAAAACCCTAATTGGACAAGAATTAGCCTAGGGAGGACGAAAATGACCTAAATGTTCATCCAATGACACAAAACACCTATTGGATGCACAAGATTGGTTAAAAACCCTAATTAGACAAGATTAAGTGTTGGGAGGACGAAAATGACCTAAATGTTCATCCAATGACACAAAAACAACTATTGGATGCACAAGATTGGTTAAAAACCCTAATTGGACAAGAATAAGCTTAGGGAGGACGAAAATGACCTAATTGTTCATCCAATGATACAAAACACCTATTGGATGCACAAGATTGGTTAAAAACCCTAATTGGACAAGATTAAGTGTAGGGAGGACGAAAATGACCTAAATGTTCATCCAATGACACAAAACACCTATTGGATGCACAAGATTGGTTAAAAACCATAATTGGACAAGAATTAGCCTAGGGAGGACGAAAATGACCTAATTGTTCATCCAATGACACAAAAACACCTATTGGATGCACAAGATTGGTTAGAAACCCTAATTGGACAAGAATTAGCCTAGGGAGGACGAAAATGACCTAAATGTTCATCCAATGACACTAAAACACCTATTGGATGCACAAGATTGGTTAGAAACCCTAATTGGACAAGAATTAGCCTAGGGAGGACGAAAATGACCTAATTGTTCATCGAATGACACAAATACACCTATTGGATGCACAAGATTGGTTAAAAACCCTAATTGGACAAGATTAAGCCTAGGGAGGACGAAAATGACCTAAATGTTTATCCAATGACACAAAACACCTACTGGATGCACAAGATTGGTTAAAAACCCTAGTTGGACCAGAATTAGCCTAGGGAGGACGAAAATGACCGAATTGTTCATCCAATGACACAAAAACACCTATTGGATGCATAAGATTGGTTAGAAACCCTAATTGGACAAGAATTAGCCTAGGGAGGACGAAAATGACCTAAATGTTCATCCAATGACACTAAAACACCTATTGGATGCACAAGATTGGTTAGAAACCCTAATTGGACAAGAATTAGCCTAGGGAGGACGAAAATGTCCTAAATGTTCATCCAATGACACAAAAACACCTATGGATGCACAAGATTGGTTAAAAACCCTAATTGGACAAGATTAAGCCTAGGGAGGACGAAAATGACCTAAATGTTTATCCAATGACACAAAACACCTACTGGATGCACAAGATTGGTTAAAAACCCTAGTTGGACCAGAATTAGCCTAGGGAGGACGAAAATGACCTAATTGTTCATCCAATGACACAAAAACACCTATTGGATGCAGAAGATTGGTTAGAAACCCTAGTTGGACAAGATTAAGTTTAGGGAGGACAAAAATGACGTACATGTTCATCGAATGACACAAAACACCTATTGGATGCACAAGATTGGTGAAAAACCCTAATTGGACAAGAATTAGCCTAGGGAGGACGAAAATGTCCTAAATGTTCATCCAATGACACAAAAACACCTATGGATGCACAAGATTGGTTAAAAACCCTAATTGGACAAGATTAAGCCTAGGGAGGACGAAAATGACCTAAATGTTTATCCAATGACACAAAACACCTATTGGATGCACAAGATTGGTTAAAAACCCTAATTGGACAAGAATTAGCCTAGGTAGGACGAAAATGACCTAATTGTTCATCCAATGACACAAAAACACCTATTGGATGCAGAAGATTGGTTAGAAACCCTAGTTGGACAAGATTAAGTTTAGGGAGGACAAAAATGACGTACATGTTCATCGAATGACACAAAACACCTATTGGATGCACAAGATTGGTTAAAAACCCTAATTGGACAAGAAGTAGCCTAGGAAGGACGAAAATGACCTAATTGTTCATCCAATGACACAAAAACACCTATTGGATGCAAAAGATTGGTTAGAAACCCTAATTGGACAAGATTAAGTTTAGGGAGGACGAAAATGACCTAATTGTTCATCCAATGACACAAAACACCTATTGGATGCACAAGATTGGTTAAAAACCCTAATTGGACAAGAATTAGCCTAGGGAGGACGAAAATGACCTAAATGTTCATCCAATGACACAAAACACCTATTGGATGCACAAGATTGGTTAAAAACCCTAATTGGACAAGAATTATCATAGGGAGGACAAAAATGACCTAATTGTTCATCCAATGACACAAAAACACCAATTGGATGCACAAGATTGATTAGAAACCCTAATTGGACAAGATAAAGTGTAGGGAGGACGAAAATGACCTAAGTGTTCATCCAATGACACAAAACACCTATTGGATGCACAAGATTGGTTAAAAACCCTAATTGGACAAGAATTAGCATAGGGAGGACGAAAATGACCTAATTGTTCATCCAATGACACAAAAACACCTATTGGATGCACAAGATTGGTTAGAAACCCTAATTGGACAAGATTAAGTGTAGGGAGGACGAAAATGACCTAAATATTCTTCCAATGACACAAAAACACCTATTGGATGCACAAGATTGGTTAGAAACCCTAATTGGACAAGAATAAGCCTAGGGAGGACGAAAATGACCTAAATGTTCATCTAATGACACAAAACACCTATTGGATGCACAAGATTGGTCAGAAACCCTAATTTGACAAGATTAAGTTTAGGGAGAACGAAAATGACCTAATTGTTCATCCAATGACACAAAAACACCTATTGGATGCACAAGATTGGTTAAAAACCCTAATTGGACAAGATTAAGTGTAGGGAGGACGAAAATGACCTAAATTTTAATCCAATGACACAAAACACCTATTGGATGCACAATATTGGTTAAAAACCCTAATTGGACAAGAATTAGCCTAGGGAGGACGAAAATGACCTAAATGTTCATCCAATGACACAAAACACCTATTGGATGCACAAGATTGGTTCGAAACCCTAATTGGACAACATTAAGTTTTGGGAGGACGCAAATCACGTAAATGTTCATGCAATGACACAAAACACCTGTTGGATGCACAAGATTGGTTAGAAACCCTAGTTGGACCAGAATTAGCCTAGGGAGGACAAAAATGACCTAATTGTTCATCCAATGACACAAATACACCTACTGGATGCACAAGATTGGTTAAAAACCCTAATTGGAAAGAATTAGCCTACGGAGGACAAAAATGACCAAATTGTTCATCCAATGACACAAAAACACCTATTGGATGCAGAAGATTGGTTAGAAACCCTAGTTGGACAAGATTAAGCCTAGGGAGGACAAAAATGACCTAATTGTTCATCCAATGACACAAAACACCTATTGGATGCACAAGATTGGTGAAAAACCCTAATTGGACAAGAAGTAGCCTAGGGAGGACGAAAATGACCTAATTGTTCATCCAATGACACAAAAACACCTATTGGATGCAAAAGATTGGTTACAAACCCTAATTGGACAAGATTAAGTTTAGGGAGGACGAAAATGACCTAATTGTTCATCCAATGACACAAAACACCTATTGGATGCACAAGATTGGTTAAAAACCCTAATTGGACAAGATTAAGTGTAGGGAGGACGAAAATGACCTAAATGTTCATCGAATGACACAAAACACCAATTGGATGCAAAAGATTGGTAAAAAACCCTAATTGGACAATAATTAGCCTAGGGAGGACGAAAACAACCTAATTGTTCATCCAATGACACAAAAACACCTATTAGATGCACAAGATTGGTCAAAAACCCTAATTGGAAAAGAATTAGCATAGGGAGGACGAAAATGACCTAAATGTTCATCCAATGACACAAAACACCTATTGGATGCACAAGATTGGTTAAAAACCCTAATTGGACAAGAATTAGCCTAGGTAGGACGAAAAGGACCTAAATGTTCATCCAATGACACAAAACACCTATTGGATGCACAAGATTGGTTAAAAACATTAATTGGACAAGAATTAGCCTAGGGAGGACGAAAATGACCTAATTATTCATCCAATGACACAAAAACACCTATTGGATGCACAAGATTGGTTAAAAACCCTAATTGGACAAGATTAAGTGTAGGGAGGACGAAAATGACCTAAATTTTAATCCAATGACACAAAACACCTATTGGATGCACAATATTGGTTAAAAACCCTAATTGGACAAGAATTAGCCTAGGGAGGACGAAAATGACCTAAATGTTCATCCAATGACACAAAACACCTATTGGATGCACAAGATTGGTTAAAAATCCTAATTGGACAAGAATTAGCCTAGGTAGGACGAAAAGGACCTAAATGTTCATCCAATGACACAAAACACCTATTGGATGCACAAGATTGGTTAAAAACATTAATTGGACAAGAATTAGCCTAGGGAGGACGAAAATGACCTAATTATTCATCCAATGACACAAAAACACCTATTGGATGCACAAGATAGGTTAGAAACCCTAATTGGACAAGAAGTAGCCAAGGTAGGATAAAAAGGACCTAAATGTTCATCCAATTACACAAAACACCTATTGGATGCAGAATATTGGTTAAAAACCCTAATTGGACAAGATTATGTAAAGGGAGGACGAAAATGACTTAAATATTCTTCCAATGACACAAAACACCGATTGGATGCACAAGATTGGTTAGAAACCCTAATTGGACAAGATTAAGTTTAGGGAGAACGAAAATGACGTAAATGTTCATCCAATGACACAAAACACCTATTAGATGCACAAGATTGGTTAGAAACCCTAATTGGACAAGAATTAGCCTAGGGAGGACGAAAATGACCTAAATGTTCATCCAATGACACAAAACACCTATTGGATGCACAAGATTGGTGAAAAACCCTAATTGGACAAGAAGTAGCCTAGGGAGGACGAAAATGACCTAATTGTTCATCCAATGACACAAAAACACCTATTGGATGCAAAAGATTGGTTACAAACCCTAATTGGACAAGATTAAGTTTAGGGAGGACGAAAATGACCTAATTGTTCATCCAATGACACAAAACACCTATTGGATGCACAAGATTGGTTAAAAACCCTAATTGGACAAGATTAAGTGTAGGGAGGACGAAAATGACCTAAATGTTCATCGAATGACACAAAACACCAATTGGATGCAAAAGATTGGTAAAAAACCCTAATTGGACAAGAATTAGCCTAGGGAGGACGAAAACAACCTAACTGTTCATCCAATGACACAAAAACACCTATTAAATGCACAAGATTGGTTAAAAACCCTAATTGGAAAAGAATTAGCCTAGGGAGGACGAAAATGACCTAAATGTTCATCCAATGACACAAAACACCTATTGGATGCACAAGATTGGTTAAAAACCCTAATTGGACAAGAATTAGCCTAGGTCGGACGAAAATGACCTAATTGTTCATCCAATGACACAAAAACACCTATTGGATGCAGAAGATTGGTTAGAAACCCTAGTTGGACAAGATTAAGTTTAGGGAGGACAAAAATGACGTACATGTTCATCGAATGACACAAAACACCTATTGGATGCACAAGATTGGTGAAAAACCCTAATTGGACAAGAAGTAGCCTAGGAAGGACGAAAATGACCTAATTGTTCATCCAATGACACAAAAACACCTATTGGATGCAAAAGATTGGTTAGAAACCCTAATTGGACAAGATTAAGTTTAGGGAGGACGAAAATGACCTAATTGTTCATCCAATGACACAAAACACCTATTGGATGCACAAGATTGGTTAAAAACCCTAATTGGACAAGATTAAGGGTAGGGAGGACGAAAATGACCTAAATGTTCATCCAATGACACAAAAACACCTATTGGATGCACAAGATTGGTTAGAAACCCTAATTGGACAAGCATAAGCCTAGGGAGGACGAAAATGACCTAATTGTTCATCAAATGACACAAAACACCTATGGATGCACAAGATTGGTTAAAAACCCTAATTGGACAAGATTAAGCCTAGGGAGGACGAAAATGACCTAAATGTTTATCCAATGACACAAAACACCTACTGGATGCACAAGATTGGTTAAAAACCCTAGTTGGACCAGAATTAGCCTAGGGAGGACGAAAATGACCGAATTGTTCATCCAATGACACAAAAACACCTATTGGATGCATAAGATTGGTTAGAAACCCTAATTGGACAAGAATTAGCCTAGGGAGGACGAAAATGACCTAAATGTTCATCCAATGACACAAATACACCTACTGGATGCACAAGATTGGTTAAAAACCCTAATTGGACAAGAATTAGCCTAGGGAGGACGAAAATGTCCTAAATGTTCATCCAATGACACAAAAACACCTATGGATGCACAAGATTGGTTAAAAACCCTAATTGGACAAGATTAAGCCTAGGGAGGACGAAAATGACCTAAATGTTTATCCAATGACACAAAACACCTACTGGATGCACAAGATTGGTTAAAAACCCTAGTTGGACCAGAATTAGCCTAGGGAGGACGAAAATGACCTAATTGTTCATCCAATGACACAAAAACACCTATTGGATGCAGAAGATTGGTTAGAAACCCTAGTTGGACAAGATTAAGTTTAGGGATGACAAAAATGATGTACATGTTCATCGAATGACACAAAACACCTATTGGATGCACAAGATTGGTGAAAAACCCTAATTGGACAAGAATTAGCCTAGGGAGGACGAAAAAGTCCTAAATGTTCATCCAATGACACAAAAACACCTATGGATGCACAAGATTGGTTAAAAACCCTAATTGGACAAGATTAAGCCTAGGGAGGACGAAAATGACCTAAATGTTTATCCAATGACACAAAACACCTACTGGATGCACAAGATTGGTTAAAAACCCTAGTTGGACCAGAATTAGCCTAGGGAGGACGAAAATGACCTAATTGTTCATCCAATGACACAAAAACACCTATTGGATGCATAAGATTGGTTAGAAACCCTAATTGGACAAGAATTAGCCTAGGGAGGACGAAAATGACCTAAATGTTCATCCAATGACACTAAAACACCTATTGGATGCACAAGATTGGTTAGAAACCCTAATTGGACAAGAATTAGCCTAGGGAGGACGAAAATGACCTAAATGTTCTATTGGATGCACAAGATTGGTTAAAAACATTAATTGGACAAGAATTAGCCTATGGAGGACGAAAATGACCTAAATGTTCATCCAATGACACAAAACACCTATTGGATGCACAAGATTGGTTAAAAACATTAATTGGACAAGAATTAGCCTAGGGAGGACGAAAATGACCTAATTGTTCATCCAATGACACAAATACACCTATTGGATCCACAAGATTGGTTAGAAACCCTAATTGGACAAGAATTAGCCTAGGGAGGACGAAAATGACCTAAATGTTCATCCAATGACACAAAACACCTATTGGATGCACAAGATTGGTTAAAAACCCTAATTGGACAAGAATTAGCCTAGGTAGGACGAAAAGGACCTAAATGTTCATCCAATGACACAAAACACCTATTGGATGCACAAGATTGGTCAGAAACCCTAATTGGACAAGATTAAGTTTAGGGAGAACGAAAATGACCTAATTGTTCATCCAATGACACAAAAACACCTATTGGATGCACAAGATTGGTTAAAAACCCTAATTGGACAAGATTAAGTGTAGGGAGGACGAAAATGACCTAAATTTTAATCCAATGACACAAAACACCTATTGGATGCACAAGATTGGTTAAAAACCCTAATTGGACAAGAATTAGCCTAGGGAGGACGAAAATGACCTAAATGTTCATCCAATGACACAAAACACCTATTGGATGCACAAGATTGGTTAAAAACCTTAATTGGACAAGATTAAGTGTAGGGAGGACGAAAATGACCTAAATGTTCATCCAATGACACAAAACACCTATTGGATGCACAAGATTGGTTAAAAACCCTAATTGGAAAAGATTAAGTGTAGGGAGGACGAAAATGACCTAAATGTTCATCCAATGACACAAAACACCTATTGGATGCACAACATTGGTTAAAAACCCTAATTGGCCAAGAATTAGCCTAGGGAGGACGAAAATGACCTAAATGTTCATCCAATGACACAAAACACCTAATGGATGCACAAGATTGGTTAAAAACCCTAATTGGACTACATTAAGTGTAGGGAAGACGAAAATGACCTAAATGTTCATCCAATGACACAAAACACCTATTGGATGCACAAGATTGGTTAAAAACCCTAATTGGACAAGATTAAGTGTAGGGAGGACGAAAATGACCTAAATGTTCATCCAATGACACAAAACACCTATTGGATGCACAAGAATGGTTAAAAACCCTAATTGGACAAGAATTAGCCTAGGGAGGACGAAAATGACCTAAATGTTCATCCAATGACACAAAAACACCTAATGGATGCACAAGATTGGTTAAAAACCCTAATTGGACAAGAATTAGCCTATGGAGGACGAAAGTGACCTAATTGTTCATCCAATGACACAAAAACACCTATTGAATGCACAAGGTTGGTTAGAAACCCTAACTGGACAAGATTAAGTGTAGGGAGGTCGAAAATTACATAAAAATCATCCAACTACACAAACACACCTATTGGATGAACAAAATTGGTTAAAAACCCTAATTGGACTACATTAAGTGTAGGGAGGACGAAAATGACCTAAATGTTCATCCAATGACACAAAACACCTATTGGATGCACAAGATTTGTTAAAAACCCTAATTAGACAAGAATTAGCCTAGGGAGGACGAAAATGACCTAATTGTTCATCCAATGACACAAACACACCTATTGGATGCACAAGATTGGTTAGAAACCCTAATTGGAGCAGAATAAGCCTAGGAAGGTCGAAATTGACCTAATTGTTCATCCAAAAACACAAACACAACAATTGGATGCACAAGATTGGTTAGAAACCCTAATTGGACAAGCATAAGCCTAGGGAAGATGAAAATGACCTAAATTTTATTCCAATGACACAAAACACCTATTGGTTGCACAAGATTGGTTAGAAACACTAATTGGACAAGATTAAGTTTAGGGAGGACGAAAATGACCTAATTGTGCAACCAATGACACAAAACACCTATTGGATGCACAAGATTGGTTAAAAACCCTAATAGGATAAGAATTAGGCTAGGGAGGACGAAAATGACCTAAATGTTCATCCAATGACACAAAACACCTATTGGATGCACAAGATTGGTTAGAAACCCTAATTGGACAAGAATTAGCCTAGGGAGGACGAAAATGACCTAAATGTTCATCCAATGACACAAAACACCTATTGGATGCACAAGATTGGTTAAAAACCCTAATTGGACAAGAATTAGCCTAGGGAGGACGAAAATGACCTAATTGTTCATCCAATGACACAAATACACCTATTGGATCCACAAGATTGGTTAGAAACCCTAATTGGACAAGAATTAGCCTAGGGAGTACAAAAATGACCTAATTGTTCATCCAATGACACAAAACACCTATTGGATGCACAAGATTGGTTAGAAACCCTAATTGGACAAGAATTAGCCTAGGGAGGACGAAAATGACCTAA
>JBBPBS010000657.1:116404-148451 GCA_037974835.1 Cicer judaicum
AAACCCTAATTGGACAAGAATTAGCCTAGGTAGGACGAAAAGGACCTAAATGTTCATCCAATGACACAAAACACCTATTGGATGCACAAGATTGGTTAAAAACCCTAATTGGACAAGAATTAGCCTAGGTAGGACGAAAAGGACCTAAATGTTCATCCAATGACACAAAACACCTATTGGATGCACAAGATTGGTTAAAAACATTAATTGGACAAGAATTAGCCTAGGGAGGACGAAAATGACCTAATTATTCATCCAATGACACAAAAACACCTATTGGATGCACAAAATAGGTTAGAAACCCTAATTGGACAAGAAGTAGCCAAGGTAGGATGAAAAGGACCTAAATGTTCATCCAATGACACAAAACACCTATTGGATGCAGAATATTGGTTAAAAACCCTAATTGGACAAGATTAAGTATAGTGAGCACGTAAATGACCTAAATATTCTTCCAATGACACAAAAACACCTATTGGATGCACAAGATTGGTTAGAAACCCTAATTGGACAAGATTAAGTTTAGGGAGAACGAAAATGACGTAAATGTTCATCCAATGACACAAAACACCTATTAGATGCACAAGATTGGTTAGAAACCCTAATTGGACAAGAATTAGCCTAGGGACGACGAAAATGACGTAAATGTTCATCCAATGACACAAAAACACCTATTGGATGCACAAGATTGGTTAGAAACCCTAATTGGACAAGATTAAGTTTAGGGAGAACGAAAATGACGTAAATGTTCATCCAATGACACAAAACACCTATTAGATGCACAAGATTGGTTAAAAACCCTAATTGGACAAGAATAAGCCTAGGGAGGACGAAAATGACCTAATTGTTCATCCAATGACACAAATACACCTATTGGATGCACAAGATTGGTTAAAAACCCTAATTGTACAAGAATTAGCCTAGGGAGGACGAAAATGTCCTAAATGTTCATCCAATGACACAAAAACACCTATGGATGCACAAGATTGGTTAAAAACCCTAATTGGACAAGATTAAGCCTAGGGAGGACGAAAATGACCTAAATGTTTATCCAATGACACAAAACACCTACTGGATGCACAAGATTGGTTAGAAACCCTAGTTGGACCAGAATTAGCCTAGGGAGGACGAAAATGACCTAATTGTTCATCCAATGACACAAAAACACCTATTGGATGCAGAAGATTGGTTAGAAACCCTAATTGGACAAGAATTAGCCTAGGGAGGACGAAAATGACCTAAATCTTCATCCAATGACACTAAAACACCTATTGGATGCACAAGATTGGTAAAAAACCCTAATTGGACAAGAATTAGCCTAGGGAGGACGAAAACGACCTAATTGTTCATCCAATGACACAAAAACACCTATTGGATGCACAAGATTGGTTAGAAACCCTAATTGGACAAGATTAAGTGTAGGGAGGACGTAAATGACCTAAATATTCTTCCAATGACACAAAAACACCTATTGGATGCACAAGATTGGTTAGAAACCCTAATTGGACAAGAATAAGCCTAGGGAGGACGAAAATGACCTAAATGTTCATCTAATGACACAAAACACCTATTGGATGCACAAGATTGGTCAGAAACCCTAATTTGACAAGATTAAGTTTAGGGAAAACGAAAATGACCTAATTGTTCATCCAATGACACAAAAACACCTATTGGATGCACAAGATTGGTTAAAAACCCTAATTGGACAAGATTAAGTGTAGGGAGGACGAAAATGACCTAAATTTTAATCCAATGACACAAAACACCTATTGGATGCACAATATTGGTTAAAAACCCTAATTGGACAAGAATTAGCCTAGGGAGGACGAAAATGACCTAAATGTTCATCCAATGACACAAAACACCTATTGGATGCACAAGATTGGTTAGAAACCCTAATTGGACAACATTAAGTTTTGGGAGGACGCAAATCACGTAAATGTTCATGCAATGACACAAAACACCTATTGGATGCACAAGATTGGTTAGAAACCCTAGTTGGACCAGAATTAGCCTAAGGAGGACAAAAATGACCTAATTGTTCATCCAATGACACAAAAACACCTATTGGATGCACAAGATTGGTTAAAAACCCTAATTGGACAAGATTAAGTGTAGGGAGGACGAAAATGACCTAAATTTTAATCCAATGACACAAAACACCTATTGGATGCACAATATTGGTTAAAAACCCTAATTGGACAAGAATTAGCCTAGGGAGGACGAAAATGACCTAAATGTTCATCCAATGACACCAAACACCTATTGGATGCACAAGATTGGTTAAAAATCCTAATTGGACAAGAATTAGCCTAGGTAGGACGAAAAGGACCTAAATGTTCATCCAATGACACAAAACACCTATTGGATGCACAAGATTGGTTAAAAACATTAATTGGACAAGAATTAGCCTAGGGAGGACGAAAATGACCTAATTATTCATCCAATGACACAAAAACACCTATTGGATGCACAAGATAGGTTAGAAACCCTAATTGGACAAGAAGTAGCCAAGGTAGGATAAAAAGGACCTAAATGTTCATCCAATTACACAAAACACCTATTGGATGCAGAATATTGGTTAAAAACCCTAATTGGACAAGATTATGTAAAGGGAGGACGAAAATGACTTAAATATTCTTCCAATGACACAAAACACCGATTGGATGCACAAGATTGGTTAGAAACCCTAATTGGACAAGATTAAGTTTAGGGAGAACGAAAATGACGTAAATGTTCATCCAATGACACAAAACACCTATTAGATGCACAAGATTGGTTAGAAACCCTAATTGGACAAGAATTAGCCTAGGGAGGACGAAAATGACCTAAATGTTCATCCAATGACACAAAACACCTATTGGATGCACAAGATTGGTGAAAAACCCTAATTGGACAAGAAGTAGCCTAGGGAGGACGAAAATGACCTAATTGTTCATCCAATGACACAAAAACACCTATTGGATGCAAAAGATTGGTTACAAACCCTAATTGGACAAGATTAAGTTTAGGGAGGACGAAAATGACCTAATTGTTCATCCAATGACACAAAACACCTATTGGATGCACAAGATTGGTTAAAAACCCTAATTGGACAAGATTAAGTGTAGGGAGGACGAAAATGACCTAAATGTTCATCGAATGACACAAAACACCAATTGGATGCAAAAGATTGGTAAAAAACCCTAATTGGACAAGAATTAGCCTAGGGAGGACGAAAACAACCTAACTGTTCATCCAATGACACAAAAACACCTATTAAATGCACAAGATTGGTTAAAAACCCTAATTGGACAAGAATTAGCCTAGGGAGGACGAAAATGACCTAAATGTTCATCCAATGACACAAAACACCTATTGGATGCACAAGATTGGTTAAAAACCCTAATTGGACAAGAATTAGCCTAGGTAGGACGAAAATGACCTAATTGTTCATCCAATGACACAAAAACACCTATTGGATGCAGAAGATTGGTTAGAAACCCTAGTTGGACAAGATTAAGTTTAGGGATGACAAAAATGATGTACATGTTCATCGAATGACACAAAACACCTATTGGATGCACAAGATTGGTGAAAAACCCTAATTGGACAAGAATTAGCCTAGGGAGGACGAAAAAGTCCTAAATGTTCATCCAATGACACAAAAACACCTATGGATGCACAAGATTGGTTAAAAACCCTAATTGGACAAGATTAAGCCTAGGGAGGACGAAAATGACCTAAATGTTTATCCAATGACACAAAACACCTACTGGATGCACAAGATTGGTTAAAAACCCTAGTTGGACCAGAATTAGCCTAGGGAGGACGAAAATGACCTAATTGTTCATCCAATGACACAAAAACACCTATTGGATGCATAAGATTGGTTAGAAACCCTAATTGGACAAGAATTAGCCTAGGGAGGACGAAAATGACCTAAATGTTCATCCAATGACACTAAAACACCTATTGGATGCACAAGATTGGTTAGAAACCCTAATTGGACAAGAATTAGACTAGGGAGGACGAAAATGACCTAAATGTTCATCCAATGACACTAAAAAACCTATTGGATGCACAAGATTGGTTAGAAACCCTAATTGGACAAGAATTAGCCTAGGGAGGACGAAAATGACCTAATTGTTCATCCAATGACACTAAAACACCTATTGGATGCACAAGATTGGTTAGAAACCCTAATTGGACAAGAATTAGCCTAGGGAGGACGAAAAGGACCTAAATGTTCATCCAATGACACAAAACACCTATTGGATGCACAAGATTGGTTAAAAACCCTAATTGGACAAGAATTAGTCTAGGGAGGACGAAAATGACCTAATTGTTCATCCAATGACACAAAAACACCTATTGGATGCACAAGATTGGTTAGAAACCCTAATTGGACAAGATTAAGTTTAGGGAGGACGAAAATGACCTAAATGTTCATCCAATGACACAAAACACCTATTGGATGCACAAGATTGGTTACAAACCATAATTGGACAAGAATTAGCCTAGGGAGGACGAAAATGACCTAATTGTTCATCCAATGACACAAAAACACCTATTGGATGCACAAGATTGGTTAGAAACCCTAATTGGACAAGAATTAGCCTAGGGAGGACGAAAAAGACCTAAATGTTCATCCAATGACACAAAAACACCTATTGGATGCACAAGATTGGTTAGAAACCCTTATTGGACAAGATTAAGTTTAGGCAGAACGAAAATGACCTAAATATTCTTCCAATGACACAAAACACCGATTGGATGCACAAGATTGGTTAGAAACCCTAATTGGACAAGATTAAGTTTAGGGAGGACGAAAATGACGTAAATGTTCATCCAATGACACAAAACACCTATTAGATGCACAAGATTGGTTAAAAACCCTAATTGGACAAGAATTAGCCTAGGGAGTACAAAAATGACCTAATTGTTCATCCAATGACACAAAACACCTATTGGATGCACAAGATTGGTTAGAAACCCTAATTGGACAAGAATTAGCCTAGGGAGGACGAAAATGACCTAAATGTTCATCGAATGACACAAAACACCAATTGGATGCACAAGATTGGTAAAAAACCCTAATTGGACAAGAATTAGCCTAGGGAGGACGAAAAGGACCTAAATGTTCATCCAATGACACAAAACAACTATTGGATGCACAAGATTGGTTAAAAACATTAATTGGACAAGAATTAGCCTAGGGAGGACGAAAATGACCGAATAGTTCATCCAATGACACAAAAACACATATTGGATGCACAAGATTGGTTAGATACCCTAATTGGACAAGATTAAGTTTAGGGAGGACGAAAATGACGTAAATGTTCATCCAATGACACAAAACACCTATTCGATGCACAAGATTGGTTAAAAACCCTAATTGGACAAGAATTAGCCTAGGGAGTACAAAAATGACCTAATTGTTCATCCAATGACACAAAACACCTATTGGATGCACAAGATTGGTTAGAAACCCTAATTGGACAAGAATTAGCCTAGGGAGGACGAAAATGACCTAAATGTTCATCCAATGACACAAAACACCAATTGGATGCACAAGATTGGTTAAAAACCCTAATTGGACAAGATTAAGTGAAGGGAGGACGAAAATGACCTAAATATTCTTCCAATGACACAAAAACACCGATTGGATGCACAAGATTGGTTAGAAACCCTAATTGGACAAGAATAAGCCTAGGGAGGACGAAAATGACATAATTGTTCATCCAATGACACAAAACACCTATTGGATGCACAAGATTGGTTAAACACCCTAATTGGACAAGATTATGTGTAGGGAGGACGAAAATGACCTAAATGTTCATCCAATGACACAAAAACACCTATTCGATGCACAAGATTGGTTAGAAACCCTAATTGGGCAAGAATTAGCCTAGGGAGGACGAAAATGACCTAATTGTTCATCCAATGACACAAAAACACCTATTGGATGCACAAGATTGGTTAGAAACCCTAATTGGACAAGATTAAGTTTAGGGAGAACGAAAATGACGTAAATGTTCATCCAACGACACAAAACACCTATTGGATGCACAAGATTGGTTAAAAACCCTAATTGGACAAGAATTAGCCTAGGGAGGACGAAAGTGACCTAATAGTTCATCCAATGACACAAAAACACCTATTGGATGCACAAGATTGGTTAGAAACCCTAATTGGACAAGATTAAGTTTAGGGAGGACGAAAATGACCTAATTGTTCATCCAATGATACAAAACACCTATTGGATGCACAAGATTGGTTAAAAACCCTAATTGGACAAGATTAAGTGTAGGGAGGACGAAAATGACCTAAATGTTCATCCAATGACACAAAACACCTATTGGATGCACAAGATTGGTTAGAAACATTAATTGGACAAGAATTAGCCTAGGGAGGACGAAAATGACCTAATTGTTCATCCAATGACACAAAAACACCTATTGGATGCACAAGATTGGTTAGAAACCCTAATTGGACAAGATTAAGTGAAGGGAGGACGAAAATGACCTAAATATTCTTCCAATGACATAAAAACACCGATTGGATGCACAAGATTGGTCAGAAACCCTAATTGGACAAGATTAAGTTTAGGGAGAACGAAAATGACCTAAATGTTCATCCAATGACACAAAAACACCTTTTGGATGCACAAGATTGGTTAAAAACCCTAATTGGACAAGATTAAGTGTAGGGAGGACGAAAATGACCTAAATGTTCATCCAATGACACAAAACACCTATTGGATGCACAAGATTGGTTAAAAACCCTAATTAGACAAGAATTAGCCTAGGGAGGACGAAAATGACCTAATTGTTCATCCAATGACACAAAAGACCAATTGGATGCACAAGATTGGTTAGAAACCCTAATTGGACAAGAATTAGCCTAGGGAGGACGAAAATGACCTAAATGTTCATCCAATGACACAAAACACCTATTGGATGCACAAGATTGGTTAGAAACCCTAATTGGACAAGATTAAGTGTAGGGAGGACGTAAATGACCTAAATATTCTTCCAATGACACAAAAACACCTATTGGATGCACAAGATTGGTTAGAAACCCTAATTGGACAAGAATAAGCCTAGGGAGGACGAAAATGACCTAAATGTTCATCTAATGACACAAAACACCTATTGGATGCACAAGATTGGTCAGAAACCCTAATTTGACAAGATTAAGTTTAGGGAGAACGAAAATGACCTAATTGTTCATCCAATGACACAAAAACACCTATTGGATGCACAAGATTGGTTAAAAACCCTAATTGGACAAGATTAAGTGTAGGGAGGACGAAAATGACCTAAATTTTCATCCAATGACACAAAACACCTATTGGATGCACAAGATTGGTTAAAAACCCTAATTGGACAAGAATAAGCCTAGGGAGGAGGAAAATGACCTAAATGTTCATCCAATGACACAAAACACCTATTGGATGCACAAGATTGGTTAAAAACCCTAATTGGACAAGAATTAGCCTAGGGAGTACAAAAATGACCTAATTGTTCATCCAATGACACAAAACACCTATGGATGCACAAGATTGGTTAGAAACCCTAATTGGACAAGAATTAGCCTAGGGAGGACGAAAATGACCTAAATGTTCATCCAATGACACAAAACACCTATTGGATGCACAAGATTGGTTAAAAACCCTAATTGGACAAGAATTAGCCTAGCTAGGACGAAAAGGACCTAAATGTTCATCCAATGACACAAAACACCTATTGGATGCACAAGATTTGGTTAAAAACATTAATTGGACAAGAATTAGCCTAGGGAGGACGAAAATGACCTAATTGTTCATCCAATGACACAAAAACACCTATTGGATGCACAAGATTGGTTAGAAACCCTAATTGGACAAGAATTAGCCTAGGGAGTACAAAAATGACCTAATTGTTCATCCAATGACACAAAACACCTATTGAATGCACAAGATTGGTTAGAAACCCTAATTGGACAAGAATTAGCCTAGGGAGGACGAAAATGACCTAAATGTTCATCCAATGACACAAAACACCTATTGGATGCACAAGATTGGTTAAAAACCCTAATTGGACAAGAATTAGCCTAGGGTGGACGAAAATGACCTAATTGTTCATCCAATGACACAAAAACACCTATTGGATGCCCAAGATTGGTCAAAAACCCTAATTGGACAAGAATTAGCCTAGGGAGGACGAAAATGACCTAATTGTTCATCCAATGACACAAAAACACCTATTGGATGCACAAGATTGGTTAGAAACCCTAATTGGACAAGCATAAGCCTAAGGAGGACGAAAATGACCTAATTGTTCATCCATTGACAGAAAAACACCTATTGGATGCACAAGATTGGTTAGAAACCCTAATTGGACAAGCATAAGCCTAGGGAGGACGAAAATGACCTAATTGTTCATCCAATGATAGAAAAACACCTATTGGATGCACAAGATTGGTTAGAAACCCTAATTGGACAAGAATTAGCCTAGGGAGGACGAAAATGACTTAAATGTTCATCCAATGACACAAAAACACCTATTGGATGCACAAGATTGGTTAGAAACCCTAATTGGACAAGAATTAGCCTAGGGAGGACGAAAATGACCTAAATGTTCATCCAATGACACAAAACACCTATTAGATGCACAAGATTGGTTAAAAACCCTAATTGGACAAGAATTAGCCTAGGGAGGACGAAAATGACCTAAATGTTCATCCAATGACACAAAAACACCTAATGGATGCACAAGATTGGTTAAAAACCCTAATTGGACAACATTAAGTGTAGGGAGGACGAAAATGACCTAAATGTTCATCCAATGACACAAAACACCTATTGGATGCACAAGATTTGTTAAAAACCCTAATTAGACAAGAATTAGCCTAGGGAGGACGAAAATGACCTAATTGTTCATCCAATGACACAAACACACCTATTGGATGCACAAGATTGGTTAGAAACCCTAATTGGAGCAGAATAAGCCTAGGAAGGTCGAAATTGACCTAATTGTTCATCCAAAAACACAAACACAACAATTGGATGCACAAGATTGGTTAGAAACCCTAATTGGACAAGCATAAGCCTAGGGAAGATGAAAATGACCTAAATTTTATTCCAATGACACAAAACACCTATTGGTTGCACAAGATTGGTTAGAAACACTAATTGGACAAGATTAAGTTTAGGGAGGACGAAAATGACCTAATTGTGCAACCAATGACACAAAACACCTATTGGATGCACAAGATTGGTTAAAAACCCTAATAGGATAAGAATTAGGCTAGGGAGGACGAAAATGACCTAAATGTTCATCCAATGACACAAAACACCTATTGGATGCACAAGATTGGTTAGAAACCCTAATTGGACAAGAATTAGCCTAGGGAGGACGAAAATGACCTAAATGTTCATCCAATGACACAAAACACCTATTGGATGCACAAGATTGGTTAAAAACCCTAATTGGACAAGAATTAGCCTAGGGAGGACGAAAATGACCTAATTGTTCATCCAATGACACAAATACACCTATTGGATCCACAAGATTGGTTAGAAACCCTAATTGGACAAGAATTAGCCTAGGGAGTACAAAAATGACCTAATTGTTCATCCAATGACACAAAACACCTATTGGATGCACAAGATTGGTTAGAAACCCTAATTGGACAAGAATTAGCCTAGGGAGGACGAAAATGACCTAAATGTTCATCCAATGACACAAAACACCTATTGGATGCACAAGATTGGTTAAAAACATTAATTGGACAAGAATTAGCCTATGGAGGACGAAAATGACCTAAATGTTCATCCAATGACATAAAACACCTATTGGATGCACAAGATTGGTTAAAAACATTAATTGGACAAGAATTAGCCTAGGGAGGACGAAAATGACCTAATTGTTCACCCAATGACACAAATACACCTATTGGATCCACAAGATTGGTTAGAAACCCTAATTGGACAAGAATTAGCCTAGGGAGTACAAAAATGACCTAATTGTTCATCCAATGACACAAAACACCTATTGGATGCACAAGATTGGTTAAAAACCCTAATTGGACAAGAATTAGCCTAGGTAGGACGAAAAGGACCTAAATGTTCATCCAATGACACAAAACACCTATTGGATGCACAAGATTGGTTAAAAACCCTAATTGGACAAGAATTAGCCTAGGTAGGACGAAAAGGACCTAAATGTTCATCCAATGACACAAAACACCTATTGGATGCACAAGATTGGTTAAAAACATTAATTGGACAAGAATTAGCCTAGGGAGGACGAAAATGACCTAATTGTTCATCCAATGACACAAAAACACCTATTGGATGCACAAGATTGGTTAAAAACCCTAATTGGACAAGAATTAGCCTAGGGAGGACGAAAATGACATAAATGTTCATCCAATGACACAAAACACCTATTGGATGCACAAGATTGGTTAAAAACCCTAATTGGACAAGAATTAGCCTAGGTAGGACGAAAAGGACCTAAATGTTCATCCAATGACACAAAACACCTATTGGATGCACAAGATTGGTTAAAAACATTAATTGGACAAGAATTAGCCTAGGGAGGACGAAAATGACCTAATTGTTCATCCAATGACACAAATACACCTATTGGATCCACAAGATTGGTTAGAAACCCTAATTGGACAAGAATTAGCCTAGGGAGGACGAAAATGACCTAAATGTTCATCCAATGACACAAAACACCTATTGGATGCACAAGATTGGTTAAAAACCCTAATTGGACAAGAATTAGCCTAGGTAGGACGAAAAGGACCTAAATGTTCATCCAATGACACAAAACACCTATTGGATGCACAAGATTGGTTAAAAACCCTAATTGGACAAGAATTATCCTAGGTAGGACGAAAAGGACCTAAATGTTCATCCAATGACACAAAACACCTATTGGATGCACAAGATTGGTTAAAAACATTAATTGGACAAGAATTAGCCTAGGGAGGTCGAAAATGACCTAATTATTCATCCAATGACACAAAAACACCTATTGGATGCACAAAATAGGTTAGAAACCCTAATTGGACAAGAAGTAGCCTAGGGAGGACGAAAACGACCTAATTGTTCATCCACTGACACAAAAACACCTATTGGATGCACAAGATTGGTTAGAAACCCTAATTGGACAAGATTAAGTGTAGGGAGGACGTAAATGACCTAAATATTCTTCCAATGACACAAAAACACCTATTGGATGCACAAGATTGGTTAGAAACCCTAATTGGACAAGAATAAGCCTAGGGAGGACGAAAATGACCTAAATGTTCATCTAATGACACAAAACACCTATTGGATGCACAAGATTGGTCAGAAACCCTAATTTGACAAGATTAAGTTTAGGGAGAACGAAAATGACCTAATTGTTCATCCAATGACACAAAAACACCTATTGGATGCACAAGATTGGTTAAAAACCCTAATTGGACAAGATTAAGTGTAGGGAGGACGAAAATGACCTAAATTTTCATCCAATGACACAAAACACCTATTGGATGCACAATATTGGTTAAAAACCCTAATTGGACAAGAATTAGCCTAGGGAGGACGAAAATGACCTAAATGTTCATCCAATGACACAAAACACCTATTGGATGCACAAGATTGGTTAAAAATCCTAATTGGACAAGAATTAGCCTAGGTAGGACGAAAAGGACCTAAATGTTCATCCAATGACACAAAACACCTATTGGATGCACAAGATTGGTTAAAAACATTAATTGGACAAGAATTAGCCTAGGGAGGACGAAAATGACCTAATTATTCATCCAATGACACAAAAACACCTATTGGATGCACAAGATAGGTTAGAAACCCTAATTGGACAAGAAGTAGCCAAGGTAGGATAAAAAGGACCTAAATGTTCATCCAATTACACAAAACACCTATTGGATGCAGAATATTGGTTAAAAACCCTAATTGGACAAGATTATGTAAAGGGAGGACGAAAATGACTTAAATATTCTTCCAATGACACAAAACACCGATTGGATGCACAAGATTGGTTAGAAACCCTAATTGGACAAGATTAAGTTTAGGGAGAACGAAAATGACGTAAATGTTCATCCAATGACACAAAACACCTATTAGATGCACAAGATTGGTTAGAAACCCTAATTGGACAAGAATTAGCCTAGGGAGGACGAAAATGACCTAAATGTTCATCCAATGACACAAAACACCTATTGGATGCACAAGATTGGTGAAAAACCCTAATTGGACAAGAAGTAGCCTAGGGAGGACGAAAATGACCTAATTGTTCATCCAATGACACAAAAACACCTATTGGATGCAAAAGATTGGTTACAAACCCTAATTGGACAAGATTAAGTTTAGGGAGGACGAAAATGACCTAATTGTTCATCCAATGACACAAAACACCTATTGGATGCACAAGATTGGTTAAAAACCCTAATTGGACAAGATTAAGTGTAGGGAGGACGAAAATGACCTAAATGTTCATCGAATGACACAAAACACCAATTGGATGCAAAAGATTGGTAAAAAACCCTAATTGGACAAGAATTAGCCTAGGGAGGACGAAAACAACCTAACTGTTCATCCAATGACACAAAAACACCTATTAAATGCACAAGATTGGTTAAAAACCCTAATTGGACAAGAATTAGCCTAGGGAGGACGAAAATGACCTAAATGTTCATCCAATGACACAAAACACCTATTGGATGCACAAGATTGGTTAAAAACCCTAATTGGACAAGAATTAGCCTAGGTAGGACGAAAATGACCTAATTGTTCATCCAATGACACAAAAACACCTATTGGATGCAGAAGATTGGTTAGAAACCCTAGTTGGACAAGATTAAGTTTAGGGATGACAAAAATGACGTACATGTTCATCGAATGACACAAAACACCTATTGGATGCACAAGATTGGTGAAAAACCCTAATTGGACAAGAATTAGCCTAGGGAGGACGAAAATGTCCTAAATGTTCATCCAATGACACAAAAACACCTATGGATGCACAAGATTGGTTAAAAACCCTAATTGGACAAGATTAAGCCTAGGGAGGACGAAAATGACCTAAATGTTTATCCAATGACACAAAACACCTACTGGATGCACAAGATTGGTTAAAAACCCTAGTAGGACCAGAATTAGCCTAGGGAGGACGAAAATGACCTAATTGTTCATCCAATGACACAAAAACACCTATTGGATGCAGAAGATTGGTTAGAAACCCTAGTTGGACAAGATTAAGTTTAGGGATGACAAAAATGACGTACATGTTCATCGAATGACACAAAACACCTATTGGATGCACAAGATTGGTGAAAAACCCTAATTGGACAAGAATTAGCCTAGGGAGGACGAAAATGTCCTAAATGTTCATCCAATGACACTAAAACACCTATTGGATGCACAAGATTGGTTAGAAACCCTAATTGGACAAGAATTAGCCTAGGGAGGACGAAAATGACCTAATTGTTCATCGAATGACACAAATACACCTATTGGATGCACAAGATTGGTTAAAAACCCTAATTGGACAAGAATTAGCCTACGAAGGACAAAAATGACCTAATTGTTCATCCAATGACACAAAAACACCTATTGGATGTAGAAGATTGGTTAGAAAACCTAGTTGGACAAGATTAAGTTTAGGGAGGACAAAAATGACGTAAATGTTCATCGAATGACACAAAACACCTATTGGATGCACAAGATTGGTGAAAAACCCTAATTGGACAAGAAGTAGCCTAGGGAGGACGAAAATGACCTAATTGTTCATCCAATGACACAAAAACACCTATTGGATGCAAAAGATTGGTTAGAAACCCTAATTGGACAAGATTAAGTTTAGGGAGGACAAAAATGACCTAATTGTTCATCCAATGACACAAAACACCTATTGGATGCACAAGATTGGTTAAAAACCCTAATTGGACAAGAATTAGCCTACGGAGGACAAAAATGACCTAATTGTTCATCCAATGACACAAAAACACCTATTGGATGTAGAAGATTGGTTAGAAAACCTAGTTGGACAAGATTAAGTTTAGGGAGGACAAAAATGACGTAAATGTTCATCGAATGACACAAAACACCTATTGGATGCACAAGATTGGTGAAAAACCCTAATTGGACAAGAATTAGCCTAGGGAGGACGAAAATGTCCTAAATGTTCATCCAATGACACTAAAACACCTATTGGATGCACAAGATTGGTTAGAAACCCTAATTGGACAAGAATTAGCCTAGGGAGGACGAAAATGACCTAATTGTTCATCGAATGACACAAATACACCTATTGGATGCACAAGATTGGTTAAAAACCCTAATTGGACAAGAATTAGCCTAGGGAGGACGAAAATGACCTAATTGTTCATCCAATGACACAAAAACACCTATTGGATGCAAAAGATTGGTTAGAAACCCTAATTGGACAAGATTAAGTTTAGGGAGGACGAAAATGACCTAATTGTTCATCCAATGACACAAAACACCTATTGGATGCACAAGATTGGTTAAAAACCCTAATTGGACAAGAATAAGTGTAGGGAGGACGAAAATGACCTAAATGTTCATCGAATGACACAAAACACCAATTGGATGCAAAAGATTGGTAAAAAACCCTAATTGGACAAGAATTAGCCTAGGGAGGACGAAAACAACCTAACTGTTCATCCAATGACACAAAAACACCTATTAAATGCACAAGATTGGTTAAAAACCCTAATTGGAAAAGAATTAGCCTAGGGAGGACGAAAATGACCTAAATGTTCATCCAATGACACAAAACACCTATTGGATGCACAAGATTGGTTAAAAACCCTAATTGGACAAGAATTAGCCTAGGTAGGACGAAAAGGACCTAAATGTTCATCCAATGACACAAAACACCTATTGGATGCACAAGATTGGTTAAAAACATTAATTGGACAAGAATTAGCCTAGGGAGGACGAAAATGACCTAATTGTTCATCCAATGACACAAAAACACCTATTGGATGCATAAGATTGGTTAGAAACCCTAATTGGACAAGAATTGGCCTAAGAAGTACAAAAATGACCTAATTGTTCATCCAATGACACAAAACACCTATTGAATGCACAAGATTGGTTAGAAACCCTAATTGGACAAGAATTAGCCTAGGGAGGACGAAAATGACCTAAATGTTCATCCAATGACACAAAACACCTATTGGATGCACAAGATTGGTTAAAAACCCTAATTGGACAAGAATTAGCCTAGGGACGACGAAAATGACCTAAATGTTCATCCAATGACACAAATACACCTACTGGATGCACAAGATTGGTTAAAAACCCTAATTGGACCAGAATAAGCCTAGGGAGGACGAAAATGACCTAATTGTTCATCCAATGACACAAATACACCTATTGGATGCACAAGATTTGTTAAAAACCCTAATTGGACAAGAATTAGCCTAGGGAGGACGAAAATGTCCTAAATGTTCATCCAATGACACAAAAACACCTATGGATGCACAAGATTGGTTAAAAACCCTAATTGGACAAGATTCAGCCTAGGGAGGACGAAAATGACCTAAATGTTTATCCAATGACACAAAACACCTATTGGATGCACAAGATTGGTTAAAAACCCTAGTTGGACCATAATTAGCCTAGGGAGGACGAAAATGACCTAATTGTTCATCCAATGACACAAAAACACCTATTGGATGCATAAGATTGGTTAGAAACCCTAATTGGACAAGAATTAGCCTAGGGAGGACGAAAATGACCTAAATGTTCATCCAATGACACTAAAACACCTATTGGATGCACAAGATTGGTTAGAAACCCTAATTGGACAAGAATTAGCCTAGGGAGGACGAAAATGACCTAATTGTTCATCGAATGACACAAATACACCTATTGGATGCACAAGATTGGTTAAAAACCCTAATTGGACAAGAATAAGCCTAGGGAGGACGAAAATGACCTAATTGTTCATCCAATGACACAAATACACCTATTGGATGCACAAGATTGGTTAAAAACCCTAATTGTACAAGAATTAGCCTAGGGAGGACGAAAATGTCCTAAATGTTCATCCAATGACACAAAAACACCTATGGATGCACAAGATTGGTTAAAAACCCTAATTGGACAAGATTAAGCCTAGGGAGGACGAAAATGACCTAAATGTTTATCCAATGACACAAAACACCTACTGGATGCACAAGATTGGTTAAAAACCCTAGTTGGACCAGAATTAGCCTAGGGAGGACGAAAATGACCTAATTGTTCATCCAATGACACAAAAACACCTATTGGATGCACAAGATTGGTTAAAAACCCTAGTTGGACCAGAATTAGCCTAGGTAGGACGAAAATGACCTAATTGTTCATCCAATGACACAAAAACACCTATTGGATGCAGAAGATTGATTAGAAACCCTAGTTGGACAAGATTAAGTTTAGGGAGGACAAAAATGACGTACATGTTCATCGAATGACACAAAACACCTATTGGATGCACAAGATTGGTGAAAAACCCTAATTGGACAAGAATTAGCCTAGGGAGGACGAAAATGTCCTAAATGTTCATCCAATGACACAAAAACACCTATGGATGCACAAGATTGGTTAAAAACCCTAATTGGACAAGATTAAGCCTAGGGAGGACGAAAATGACCTAAATGTTTATCCAATGACACAAAAACACCTATGGATGCACAAGATTGGTTAAAAACCCTAATTGGACAAGATTAAACCTAGGTAGGACGAAAATGACCTAAATGTTTATCCAATGACACAAAACACCTACTGGATGCACAAGATTGGTTAAAAACCCTAGTTGGACCAGAATTAGCCTAGGGAGGACGAAAATGACCTAATTGTTCATCCAATGACACAAATACACCTACTGGATGCACAAGATTGGTTAAAAACCCTAATTGGACAAGAATTAGCCTAGGGAGGACAAAAATGTCCTAAATGTTCATCCAATGACACAAAAACACCTATGGATGCACAAGATTGGTAAAAAACCCTAATTGGACAAGAATTAGCCTAGGGAGGACGAAAACGATCTAATTGTTCATCCAATGACACAAAAACACCTATTGGATGCACAAGATTGGTTAGAAACCCTAATTGGACAAGATTAAGTGTAGGGAGGACGTAAATGACCTAAATATTCTTCCAATGACACAAAAACACCTATTGGATGCACAAGATTGGTTAGAAACCCTAGTTGGACCAGAATTAGCCTAGGGAGGACAAAAATGACCTAATTGTTCATCCAATGACACAAATACACCTACTGGATGCACAAGATTGGTTAAAAACCCTAATTGGAAAAGAATTAGCCTAGGGAGGACGAAAATAACCTAAATGTTCATCCAATGACACAAAACACCTATTGGATGCACAAGATTGGTTAAAAACCCTAATTGGACAAGAATTAGCCTAGGTAGGACGAAAATGACCTAATTGTTCATCCAATGACACAAAAACACCTATTGGATGCAGAAGATTGGTTAGAAACCCTAGTTGGACAATATTAAGTTTAGGGATGACAAAAATGACGTACATGTTCATCGAATGACACAAAACACCTATTGGATGCACAAGATTGGTGAAAAACCCTAATTGGACAAGAATTAGCCTAGGGAGGACGAAAATGTCCTAAATGTTCATCCAATGACACAAAAACACCTATGGATGCACAAGATTGGTTAAAAACCCTAATTGGACAAGATTAAGCCTAGGGAGGACGAAAATGACCTAAATGTTTATCCAATGACACAAAACACCTACTGGATGCACAAGATTGGTTAAAAACCCTAGTTGGACCAGAATTAGCCTAGGGAGGACGAAAATGACCTAATTGTTCATCCAATGACACAAAAACACCTATTGGATGCAGAAGATTGGTTAGAAACCCTAATTGGACAAGAATTAGCCTAGGGAGGACGAAAATGACCTAAATCTTCATCCAATGACACTAAAACACCTATTGGATGCACAAGATTGGTAAAAAACCCTAATTGGACAAGAATTAGCCTAGGGAGGACGAAAACGACCTAATTGTTCATCCAATGACACAAAAACACCTATTGGATGCACAAGATTGGTTTGAAACCCTAATTGGACAAGATTAAGTGTAGGGAGGACGTAAATGACCTAAATATTCTTCCAATGACACAAAAACACCTATTGGATGCACAAGATTGGTTAGAAACCCTAATTGGACAAGAATAAGCCTAGGGAGGACGAAAATGACCTAAATGTTCATCTAATGACACAAAACACCTATTGGATGCACAAGATTGGTCAGAAACCCTAATTTGACAAGATTAAGTTTAGGGAGAACGAAAATGACCTAATTGTTCATCCAATGACACAAAAACACCTATTGGATGCACAAGATTGGTTAAAAACCCTAATTGGACAAGATTAAGTGTAGGGAGGACGAAAATGACCTAAATTTTAATCCAATGACACAAAACACCTATTGGATGCACAATATTGGTTAAAAACCCTAATTGGACAAGAATTAGCCTAGGGAGGACGAAAATGACCTAAATGTTCATCCAATGACACAAAACACCTATTGGATGCACAAGATTGGTTCGAAACCCTAATTGGACAACATTAAGTTTTGGGAGGACGCAAATCACGTAAATGTTCATGCAATGACACAAAACACCTATTGGATGCACAAGATTGGTAAGAAACCCTAGTTGGACCAGAATTAGCCTAGGGAGGACAAAAATGACCTAATTGTTCATCCAATGACACAAATACACCTACTGGATGCACAAGATTGGTTAAAAACCCTAATTGGAAAGAATTAGCCTACGGAGGACAAAAATGACCTAATTGTTCATCCAATGACACAAAAACACCTATTGGATGCAGAAGATTGGTTAGAAACCCTAGTTGGACAAGATTAAGCCTAGGGAGGACAAAAATGACCTAATTGTTCATCCAATGACACAAAACACCTATTGGATGCACAAGATTGGTGAAAAACCCTAATTGGACAAGAAGTAGCCTAGGGAGGACGAAAATGACCTAATTGTTCATCCAATGACACAAAAACACCTATTGGATGCAAAAGATTGGTTACAAACCCTAATTGGACAAGATTAAGTTTAGGGAGGACGAAAATGACCTAATTGTTCATCCAATGACACAAAACACCTATTGGATGCACAAGATTGGTTAAAAACCCTAATTGGACAAGATTAAGTGTAGGGAGGACGAAAATGACCTAAATGTTCATCGAATGACACAAAACACCAATTGGATGCAAAAGATTGGTAAAAAACCCTAATTGGACAATAATTAGCCTAGGGAGGACGAAAACAACCTAATTGTTCATCCAATGACACAAAAACACCTATTAGATGCACAAGATTGGTCAAAAACCCTAATTGGAAAAGAATTAGCCTAGGGAGGACGAAAATGACCTAAATGTTCATCCAATGACACAAAACACCTATTGGATGCACAAGATTGGTTAAAAACCCTAATTGGACAAGAATTAGCCTAGGTAGGACGAAAAGGACCTAAATGTTCATCCAATGACACAAAACACCTATTGGATGCACAAGATTGGTTAAAAACATTAATTGGACAAGAATTAGCCTATGGAGGATGAAAATGACCTAAATGTTCATCCAATGACACAAAACACCTATTGGATGCACAAGATTGGTTAAAAACATTAATTGGACAAGAATTAGCCTAGGGAGGACGAAAATGACCTAATTGTTCATCCAATGACACAAATACACCTATTGGATCCACAAGATTGGTTAGAAACCCTAATTGGACAAGAATTAGCCTAGGGAGTACAAAAATGACCTAATTGTTCATCCAATGACACAAAACACCTATTGGATGCACAAGATTGGTTAGAAACCCTAATTGGACAAGAATTAGCCTAGGGAGGACAAAAATGACCTAAATGTTCATCCAATGACACAAAACACCTATTAGATGCACAAGATTGGTTAAAAACCCTATTAGCCAAGGGAAGACGAAAATGACCTAATTGTTTATCCAATGACACAAAAACACCTATTGGTTGCACAAGATTGGTTAGAAACCCTAATTGGACAAGATTAAGTGTAGGGAGGACGAAAATGACCTAAATGTTCATCGAATGACACAAAACACCTATTGGATGCACAAGATTGGTTAGAAACCCTAATTGGACAAGATTAAGTGTAGGGAGGACGTAAATGACCTAAATATTCTTCCAATGACACAAAAACACCTATTGGATGCACAAGATTGGTTAGAAACCCTAGTTGGACCAGAATTAGCCTAGGGAGGACAAAAATGACCTAATTGTTCATCCAATGACACAAATACACCTACTGGATGCACAAGATTGGTTAAAAACCCTAATTGGAAAGAATTAGCCTACGGAGGACAAAAATGACCTAATTGTTCATCCAATGACACAAAAACACCTATTGGATGCAGAAGATTGGTTAGAAACCCTAGTTGGACAAGATTAAGCCTAGGGAGGACAAAAATGACCTAATTGTTCATCCAATGACACAAAACACCTATTGGATGCACAAGATTGGTGAAAAACCCTAATTGGACAAGAAGTAGCCTAGGGAGGACGAAAATGACCTAATTGTTCATCCAATGACACAAAAACACCTATTGGATGCAAAAGATTGGTTACAAACCCTAATTGGACAAGATTAAGTTTAGGGAGGACGAAAATGACCTAATTGTTCATCCAATGACACAAAACACCTATTGGATGCACAAGATTGGTTAAAAACCCTAATTGGACAAGATTAAGTGTAGGGAGGGCGAAAATGACCTAAATGTTCATCGAATGACACAAAACACCAATTGGATGCAAAAGATTGGTAAAAAACCCTAATTCGACAATAATTAGTCTAGGGAGGACGAAAACAACCTAATTGTTCATCCAATGACACAAAAACACCTATTAGATGCACAAGATTGGTCAAAAACCCTAATTGGAAAAGAATTAGCCTAGGGAGGACGAAAATGACCTAAATGTTCATCCAATGACACAAAACACCTATTGGATGCACAAGATTGGTTAAAAACCCTAATTGGACAAGAATTAGCCTAGGTAGGACGAAAAGGACCTAAATGTTCATCCAATGACACAAAACACCTATTGGATGCACAAGATTGGTTAAAAACATTAATTGGACAAGAATTAGCCTAGGGAGGACGAAAATGACCTAATTGTTCATCCAATGACACAAAAACACCTATTGGATGCATAAGATTGGTTAGAAACCCTAATTGGACAAGAATTGGCCTAAGAAGTACAAAAATGACCTAATTGTTCATCCAATGACACAAAACACCTATTGAATGCACAAGATTGGTTAGAAACCCTAATTGGACAAGAATTAGCCTAGGGAGGACGAAAATGACCTAAATGTTCATCCAATGACACAAAACACCTATTGGATGCACAAGATTGGTTAAAAACCCTAATTGGACAAGAATTAGCCTAGGTAGGACGAAAAGGACCTAAATGTTCATCCAATGACACAAAACACCTATTGGATGCACAAGATTGGTTAAAAACATTAATTGGACAAGAATTAGCCTATGGAGGACGAAAATGACCTAAATGTTCATGCAATGACACAAAACACCTATTGGATGCACAAGATTGGTTAAAAACATTAATTGGACAAGAATTAGCCTAGGGAGGACGAAAATGACCTAATTGTTCATCCAATGACACAAATACACCTATTGGATCCACAAGATTGATTAGAAACCCTAATTGGACAAGAATTAGCCTAGGGAGTACAAAAATGACCTAATTGTTCATCCAATGACACAAAACACCTATTGGATGCACAAGATTGGTTAGAAACCCTAATTGGACAAGAATTAGCCTAGGGAGGACGAAAATGACCTAAATGTTCATCCAATGACACAAAACACCTATTGGATGCACAAGATTGGTTAAAAACCCTAATTGGACAAGAATTAGCCTAGGTAGGACGAAAAGGACCTAAATGTTCATCCAATGACACAAAACACCTATTGGATGCACAAGATTGGTTAAAAACATTAATTGGACAAGAATTAGCCTAGGGAGGACGAAAATGACCTAATTGTTCATCCAATGACACAAAAACACCTATTGGATGCATAAGATTGGTTAGAAACCCTAATTGGACAAGAATTGGCCTAAGAAGTACAAAAATGACCTAATTGTTCATCCAATGACACAAAACACCTATTGAATGCACAAGATTGGTTAGAAACCCTAATTGGACAAGAATTAGCCTAGGGAGGACGAAAATGACCTAAATGTTCATCCAATGACACAAAACACCTATTGGATGCACAAGATTGGTTAAAAACCCTAATTGGACAAGAATTAGCCTAGGGACGACGAAAATGACCTAAATGTTCATCCAATGACACAAATACACCTACTGGATGCACAAGATTGGTTAAAAACCCTAATTGGACCAGAATAAGCCTAGGGAGGACGAAAATGACCTAATTGTTCATCCAATGACACAAATACACCTATTGGATGCACAAGATTTGTTAAAAACCCTAATTGGACAAGAATTAGCCTAGGGAGGACGAAAATGTCCTAAATGTTCATCCAATGACACAAAAACACCTATGGATGCACAAGATTGGTTAAAAACCCTAATTGGACAAGATTCAGCCTAGGGAGGACGAAAATGACCTAAATGTTTATCCAATGACACAAAACACCTATTGGATGCACAAGATTGGTTAAAAACCCTAGTTGGACCATAATTAGCCTAGGGAGGACGAAAATGACCTAATTGTTCATCCAATGACACAAAAACACCTATTGGATGCATAAGATTGGTTAGAAACCCTAATTGGACAAGAATTAGCCTAGGGAGGACGAAAATGACCTAAATGTTCATCCAATGACACTAAAACACCTATTGGATGCACAAGATTGGTTAGAAACCCTAATTGGACAAGAATTAGCCTAGGGAGGACGAAAATGACCTAATTGTTCATCGAATGACACAAATACACCTATTGGATGCACAAGATTGGTTAAAAACCCTAATTGGACAAGAATTAGCCTACGGAGGACAAAAATGACCTAATTGTTCATCCAATGACACAAATACACCTACAGGATGCACAAGATTGGTTAAAAACCCTAATTGAACCAGAATAAGCCTAGGGAGGACAAAAATGACCTAATTGTTCATCCAATGACACAAAACACCTATTGGATGCACAAGATTGGTTAAAAACCCTAATTGGACAAGAATTAGCCTAGGTAGGACGAAAATGACCTAATTGTTCATCCAATGACACAAAAACACCTATTGGATGCAGAAGATTGGTTAGAAACCCTAGTTGGACAAGATTAAGTTTAGGGAGGACAAAAATGACGTACATGTTCATCGAATGACACAAAACACCTATTGGATGCACAAGATTGGTGAAAAACCCTAATTGGACAAGAAGTAGCCTAGGAAGGACGAAAATGACCTAATTGTTCATCCAATGACACAAAAACACCTATTGGATGCAAAAGATTGGTTAGAAACCCTAATTGGACAAGATTAAGTTTAGGGAGGACGAAAATGACCTAAATGTTCATCCAATGACACAAAACACCTATTGGATGCACAAGATTGGTTAAAAACCCTAATTGGACAAGATTAAGTTTAGGGAGCACGAAAATGACCTAAATATTCATCCAATGACACAACACACCTATTGAATGAACAAGATTGGTTAAAAACCCTAATTGGACAAGATTAAGTGTAGGGAGGACGAAAATGACCTAAATGTTCATCCAATGACACAAAAACACCTATCGGATGCACAAGATTGGTTAGAAACCCTAATTGAACAAGATTAAGTGTTGGGAGGACGAAAATGACCTAAATGTTCATCCAATGACACAAAACACCTATTGGATGCACAAGATTGGTTAAAAACCCTAATTGTACAAGATTAAGTGTAGGGAGGACGAAAATGACCTAAATGTTCATCCAATGACACAAAAACACCTATCGGATGCACAAGATTGGTTAGAAACCCTAATTGAACAAGATTAACTGTAGGGAGGACGAAAATGACCTAAATGTTCATCCAATGACACAAAACACCTATTGGATGCACAAGATTGGTTAAAAACCGTAATTGGATAAGATTAAGTTTAGGTAGGACGAAAATGACCTAAATATTCATCCAATGACACAACACACCTATTGAATGAACAAGATTGGTTAAAAACCCTAATTGGACAAGATTAAGTGTAGGGAGGACGAAAATGACCTAAATGTTCATCCAATGACACAAAAACACCTATCGGATGCACAAGATTGGTTAGAAACCCTAATTGAACAAGATTAAGTGTAGGGAAGACGAAAATGACCTAAATGTTCATCCAATGACACAAAACACCTACTAGATGCACAAGATTGGTTAAAAACCCTAATTGGATAAGAATTAGACTAAGGAGGACGAAAATGACCTAAATGTTCATCCAATGACACAAAACACCTATTGGATGCACAAGATTGGTTAAAAACCCTAATTGGACAAGAATTAGCCTAGGGAGGAAGAAAATGACCTAATTGTTCATCCAATGACACAAAAACACCTATCGGATGCACAAGATTGGGTAGAAACCCTAATTGAACAAGATTAAGTTTAGGGAGGACGAAAATGACCTAAATGTTCATCCAATGACACAAAACACCTATTGGATTCACAAGATTGGTTAAAAACCCTATTTGGATAAGAATTAGCATAAGGAGGACGAAAATGACCTAAATGATCATCCAATGACACAAAACACCTATTGGATGCACAAGATTGGTTAAAAACCCTAATTGGACAAGAATTATCATAGGGAGGACGAAAATGACCTAATTGTTCATCCAATGACACAAAAACACCAATTGGATGCACAAGATTGGTTAGAAACCCTAATTGGACAACATAAAGTGTAGGGAGGACGAAAATGACCTAAGTGTTCATCCAATGACACAAAACACCTATTGGATGCACAAGATTGGTTAAAAACCCTAATTGGACAAGAATTAGCCTAGGGAGGACGAAAATGACCTAAATGTTCATCCAATGACACAAAAACACCTATTGGATGCACAAGATTGGTTAAAAACCCTAATTGGACAAGATTAAGTTTAGGGAGGACGAAAATGACCTAATTGTTCATCCAACGACAGAAAACACCTATTGGATGCACAAGATTGGTTAGAAACCCTAATTTGACAAGCATAAGCCTAGGGAGGACGAAAATAACCTAAATGTTCATCCAATGACACAAAAACACCTATTGGATGCACAAGATTGGTTAGAAACCCTAATTGGACAAGAATTAGCCTAGGTAGGACGAAAAGGACCTAAATGTTCATCCAATGACACAAAACACCTATTGGATGCACAAGATTGGTTAAAAACCCTAATTGGACAAGAATTAGCCTAGGTAGGACGAAAAGGACCTAAATGTTCATCCAATGACACAAAACACCTATTGGATGCACAAGATTGGTTAAAAACATTAATTGGACAAGAATTAGCCTAGGGAGGACGAAAATGACCTAATTGTTCATCCAATGACACAAAAACACCTATTGGATGCACAAGATTGGTTAAAAACCCTAATTGGACAAGAATTAGCCTAGGGAGGACGAAAATGACATAAATGTTCATCCAATGACACAAAACACCTATTGGATGCACAAGATTGGTTAAAAACCCTAATTGGACAAGAATTAGCCTAGGTAGGACGAAAAGGACCTAAATGTTCATCCAATGACACAAAACACCTATTGGATGCACAAGATTGGTTAAAAACATTAATTGGACAAGAATTAGCCTAGGGAGGACGAAAATGACCTAATTATTCATCCAATGACACAAAAACACCTATTGGATGCACAAGATTGGTTAAAAACCCTAATTGGACAAGATTAAGTGTAGGGAGGACGAAAATGACCTAAATTTTAATCCAATGACACAAAACACCTATTGGATGCACAATATTGGTTAAAAACCCTAATTGGACAAGAATTAGCCTAGGGAGGACGAAAATGACCTAAATGTTCATCCAATGACACAAAACACCTATTGGATGCACAAGATTGGTTAAAAATCCTAATTGGACAAGAATTAGCCTAGGTAGGACGAAAAGGACCTAAATGTTCATCCAATGACACAAAACACCTATTGGATGCACAAGATTGGTTAAAAACATTAATTGGACAAGAATTAGCCTAGGGAGGACGAAAATGACCTAATTATTCATCCAATGACACAAAAACACCTATTGGATGCACAAAATAGGTTAGAAACCCTAATTGGACAAGAAGTAGCCAAGGTAGGATGAAAAGGACCTAAATGTTCATCCAATGACACAAAACACCTATTGGATGCAGAATATTGGTTAAAAACCCTAATTGGACAAGATTAAGTGTAGGGAGGACGTAAATGACCTAAATATTCTTCCAATGACACAAAAACACCTATTGGATGCACAAGATTGGTTAGAAACCCTAATTGGACAAGAATAAGCCTAGGGAGGACGAAAATGACCTAAATGTTCATCTAATGACACAAAACACCTATTGGATGCACAAGATTGGTCAGAAATCCTAATTTGACAAGATTAAGTTTAGGGAGAACGAAAATGACCTAATTGTTCATCCAATGACACAAAAACACCTATTGGATGCACAAGATTGGTTAAAAACCCTAATTGGACAAGATTAAGTGTAGGGAGGACGAAAATGACCTAAATTTTAATCCAATGACACAAAACACCTATTGGATGCACAATATTGGTTAAAAACCCTAATAGGACAAGAATTAGCCTTGGGAGGACGAAAATGACCTAGATGTTCATCCAATGACACAAAACACCTATTGGATGCACAAGATTGGTTAAAAACCCTAATTGGACAAGAATTAGCCTAGGTAGGACGAAAAGGACCTAAATGTTCATCCAATGACACAAAACACCTATTGGATGCACAAGATTGGTTAAAAACATTAATTGGACAAGAATTAGCCTAGGGAGGACGAAAATGACCTAATTGTTCATCCAATGACACAAATACACCTATTGGATCCACAAGATTGGTTAGAAACCCTAATTGGACAAGAATTAGCCTAGGGAGTACAAAAATGACCTAATTGTTCATCCAATGACACAAAACACCTATTGGATGCACAAGATTGGTTAGAAACCCTAATTGGACAAGAATTAGCCTAGGGAGGACGAAAATGACCTAAATGTTCATCGAATGACACAAAACACCAATTGGATGCACAAGATTGGTAAAAAACCCTAATTGGACAAGAATTAGCCTAGGTAGGACGAAAAGGACCTAAATGTTCATCCAATGACACAAAACAACTATTGGATGCACAAGATTGGTTAAAAACATTAATTGGACAAGAATTAGCTTAGGGAGGACGAAAATGACCGAATAGTTCATCCAATGACACAAAAACACATATTGGATGCACAAGATTGGTTAGATACCCTAATTGGACAAGATTAAGTTTAGGGAGGACGAAAATGACGTAAATGTTCATCCAATGACACAAAACACCTATTCGATGCACAAGATTGGTTAAAAACCCTAATTGGACAAGAATTAGCCTAGGGAGTACAAAAATGACCTAATTGTTCATCCAATGACACAAAACACCTATTGGATGCACAAGATTGGTTAGAAACCCTAATTGGACAAGAATTAGCCTAGGGAGGACGAAAATGACCTAAATGTTCATCCAATGACACAAAACACCAATTGGATGCACAAGATTGGTTAAAAACCCTAATTGGACAAGATTAAGTGAAGGGAGGACGAAAATGACCTAAATATTCTTCCAATGACACAAAAACACCGATTTGATGCATAAGATTGGTTAGAAACCCTAATTGGATAAGATTAAGTTTAGGGAGGACGAAAATGACCTAATTGTTCATCCAATGACACAAAAACACCTATTGGATGCACAAGATTGGTTTGAAACCCTAATTGGACAAGAATTAGCCTAGGGAGGACAAAAATGACCTAATTGTTCATCCAATGACACAAAACACCTATTGGATGCACAAAATTTGTTATAAACCCTAATTGGACAAGAATTAGCCTAGGGAGGAGGAAAATGACCTAATTGTTCATCCAATGCCACAAAACACCTATTGGATGCACAAGATTGGTTTGAAACCCTAATTGGACAAGAATTAGCCTAGGGAGGACGAAAATGACCTAATTGTTCATCCAATGACACAAAAACACCTATTGGATGCACAAGATTGGTTAGAAACCCTAATTGGACAAGATTAAGTGTAGGGAGGACGTAAATGACCTAAATATTCTTCCAATGACACAAAAACACCTATTGGATGCACAAGATTGGTTAGAAACCCTAGTTGGACCAGAATTAGCCTAGGGAGGACAAAAATGACCTAATTGTTCATCCAATGACACAAATACACCTACTGGATGCACAAGATTGGTTAAAAACCCTAATTGGAAAAGAATTAGCCTAGGGAGGACGAAAATAACCTAAATGTTCATCCAATGACACAAAACACCTATTGGATGCACAAGATTGGTTAAAAACCCTAATTGGACAAGAATTAGCCTAGGTAGGACGAAAATGACCTAATTGTTCATCCAATGACACAAAAACACCTATTGGATGCAGAAGATTGGTTAGAAACCCTAGTTGGACAATATTAAGTTTAGGGATGACAAAAATGACGTACATGTTCATCGAATGACACAAAACACCTATTGGATGCACAAGATTGGTGAAAAACCCTAATTGGACAAGAATTAGCCTAGGGAGGACGAAAATGTCCTAAATGTTCATCCAATGACACAAAAACACCTATGGATGCACAAGATTGGTTAAAAACCCTAATTGGACAAGATTAAGCCTAGGGAGGACGAAAATGACCTAAATGTTTATCCAATGACACAAAACACCTACTGGATGCACAAGATTGGTTAAAAACCCTAGTTGGACCAGAATTAGCCTAGGGAGGACGAAAATGACCTAATTGTTCATCCAATGACACAAAAACACCTATTGGATGCAGAAGATTGGTTAGAAACCCTAATTGGACAAGAATTAGCCTAGGGAGGACGAAAATGACCTAAATCTTCATCCAATGACACTAAAACACCTATTGGATGCACAAGATTGGTAAAAAACCCTAATTGGACAAGAATTAGCCTAGGGAGGACGAAAACGACCTAATTGTTCATCCAATGACACAAAAACACCTATTGGATGCACAAGATTGGTTAGAAACCCTAATTGGACAAGATTAAGTGTAGGGAGGACGTAAATGACCTAAATATTCTTCCAATGACACAAAAACACCTATTGGATGCACAAGATTGGTTAGAAACCCTAATTGGACAAGAATAAGCCTAGGGAGGACGAAAATGACCTAAATGTTCATCTAATGACACAAAACACCTATTGGATGCACAAGATTGGTCAGAAACCCTAATTTGACAAGATTAAGTTTAGGGAAAACGAAAATGACCTAATTGTTCATCCAATGACACAAAAACACCTATTGGATGCACAAGATTGGTTAAAAACCCTAATTGGACAAGATTAAGTGTAGGGAGGACGAAAATGACCTAAATTTTAATCCAATGACACAAAACACCTATTGGATGCACAATATTGGTTAAAAACCCTAATTGGACAAGAATTAGCCTAGGGAGGACGAAAATGACCTAAATGTTCATCCAATGACACAAAACACCTATTGGATGCACAAGATTGGTTAGAAACCCTAATTGGACAACATTAAGTTTTGGGAGGACGCAAATCACGTAAATGTTCATGCAATGACACAAAACACCTATTGGATGCACAAGATTGGTTAGAAACCCTAGTTGGACCAGAATTAGCCTAAGGAGGACAAAAATGACCTAATTGTTCATCCAATGACACAAAAACACCTATTGGATGCACAAGATTGGTTAAAAACCCTAATTGGACAAGATTAAGTGTAGGGAGGACGAAAATGACCTAAATTTTAATCCAATGACACAAAACACCTATTGGATGCACAATATTGGTTAAAAACCCTAATTGGACAAGAATTAGCCTAGGGAGGACGAAAATGACCTAAATGTTCATCCAATGACACCAAACACCTATTGGATGCACAAGATTGGTTAAAAATCCTAATTGGACAAGAATTAGCCTAGGTAGGACGAAAAGGACCTAAATGTTCATCCAATGACACAAAACACCTATTGGATGCACAAGATTGGTTAAAAACATTAATTGGACAAGAATTAGCCTAGGGAGGACGAAAATGACCTAATTATTCATCCAATGACACAAAAACACCTATTGGATGCACAAGATAGGTTAGAAACCCTAATTGGACAAGAAGTAGCCAAGGTAGGATAAAAAGGACCTAAATGTTCATCCAATTACACAAAACACCTATTGGATGCAGAATATTGGTTAAAAACCCTAATTGGACAAGATTATGTAAAGGGAGGACGAAAATGACTTAAATATTCTTCCAATGACACAAAACACCGATTGGATGCACAAGATTGGTTAGAAACCCTAATTGGACAAGATTAAGTTTAGGGAGAACGAAAATGACGTAAATGTTCATCCAATGACACAAAACACCTATTAGATGCACAAGATTGGTTAGAAACCCTAATTGGACAAGAATTAGCCTAGGGAGGACGAAAATGACCTAAATGTTCATCCAATGACACAAAACACCTATTGGATGCACAAGATTGGTTAAAAACCCTAATTGGACAAGATTAAGTGTAGGGAGAACGAAAATGACCTAAATGTTCATCCAATGACACAAAACATCTATTGGGTGCACAAGATTGGTTAGAAACCCTAATTGGACAAGATTTAGTGTAGGGAGGTCGAGAATGACATAAAGTTTATCAAATGACACAAACACACCTATTGGATGCACAAGATTGGTTAGAAACCCTAATTGGACAAGATTAAGTGTAGGGAGGTCCAGAATGACATAAAGTTCATCCAATGACACAAACACACCTATTGGATGCACAAGATTGGTTAAAAACCCTAATTGGACAAGAATTAGCCTAGGGAGGATGAAAATGACCTAAATGTTCATCCAATGACACAAAAACACCTAATGGATGCACAAGATTGGTTAAAAACCCTAATTGGACTACATTAAGTGTAGGGAGGATGAAAATGACCTAAATGTTCATCCAATGACACAAAACACCTATTGGATGCACAAGATTGGTTCAAAACCCTTATTGGACAAGAATTAGCCTACGGAGGACAAAAATGACCTAAATGTTCATCCAATGACACAAAACACCTATTGGATGCACAAGATTGGTTAAAAACCCTAATTGGACAAGAATTAGCCTAGGGAGGACGAAAATGACCTAAATGTTCATCCAATGACACAAAAACACCTAATGGATACACAAGATTGCTTAAAAACCCTAGTTGGACTACATTATGTTTAGGGAGGACGAAAATGACCTAATTGTTCATCTAATGACACAAAATACCTATTGGGTGCACAAGATTGGTTAAAAACCCTAATTGGACAAGATTAAGTGTAGGGAGGACGAAAATGACCTAAATGTTCATCCAATGACACAAAACACCTATTGGATGCACAAGATTGGTTAAAAACCCTAATTGGAAAAGAATTAGCCTAGGGAGGACGAAAATGACCTAAATGTTCATCCAATGACACAAAACACCTATTGGATGCACAAGATTGGTTAAAAACCCTAATTGGACAAGAATTAGCCTAGGTAGGACGAAAAGGACCTAAATGTTCATCCAATGACACAAAACACCTATTGGATGCACAAGATTGGTTAAAAACCCTAATTGGACAAGAATTAGCCTAGGTAGGACGAAAAGGACCTAAATGTTAATCCAATGACACAAAACACCTATTGGATGCACAAGATTGGTTAAAAACATTAATTGGACAAGAATTAGCCTAGGGAGGACGAAAATGACCTAATT
>JBBPBS010000657.1:157152-180626 GCA_037974835.1 Cicer judaicum
AATCTTCATCCAATGACACTAAAACACCTATTGGATGCACAAGATTGGTTAGAAACCCTAATTGGATAAGAATTAGCCTAGGGAGGACGAAAATGACCTAATTGTTCATCGAATGACACAAAACACCTATTGGATGCACAAGATTGGTGAAAAACCCCAATTGGACAAGAAGTAGCCTTGGGAGGACGAAAATGACCTAATTGTTCATCAAATGACACAAAAACACCTATTGGATGCATAAGATTGGTTAGAAACCCTAATTGGACAAGAATTAGCCTAGGGAGGACGAAAATGACCTAAATCTTCATCCAATGACACTAAAACACCTATTGGATGCACAAGATTGGTTAGAAACCCTAATTGGATAAGAATTAGCCTAGGGAGGACGAAAATGACCTAAATGTTCATCGAATGATACAAAACACCAATTGGATGCAAAAGATTGGTAAAAAACCCTAATTGGACAAGAATTAGCCTAGGGAGGACGAAAACAACCTAATTGTTCATCCAATGACACAAAAACACCTATTAGATGCACAAGATTGGTTAAAAACCCTAATTGGAAAAGAATTAGCCTAGGGAGGACGAAAATGACCTAAATGTTCATCCAATGACACAAAACACCTATTGGATGCACAAGATTGGTTAAAAACCCTAATTGGACAAGAATTAGCCTAGGTAGGACGAAAAGGACCTAAATGTTCATCCAATGACACAAAACACCTATTGGATGCACAAGATTGGTTAAAAACATTAATTGGACAAGAATTAGCCTAGGGAGGACGAAAATGACCTAATTGTTCATCCAATGACACAAAAACACCTATTGGATGCACAAGATTGGTTAGAAACCCTAATTGGACAAGAATTAGCCAAGGTAGGATGAAAAGGACCTAAATGTTCATCCAATGACACAAATCACCTATTGGATGCAGAATATTGGTTAAAAACCCTAATTGGACAAGATTATGTAAAGGGAGGACGAAAATGACTTAAATATTCTTCCAATGACACAAAACACCGATTGGATGCACAAGATTGGTTAGAAACCCTAATTGGACAAGATTAAGTTTAGGGAGGACGAAAATGACGTAAATGTTCATCCAATGACACAAAACACCTATTAGATGCACAAGATTGGTTAAAAACCCTAATTGGACAAGAATTAGCCTAGGGAGTACAAAAATGACCTAATTGTTCATCCAATGACACAAAACACCTATTGGATGCACAATATTGGTTAGAAACCCTAATTGGACAAGAATTAGCCTAGGGAGGACGAAAATGACCTAATTGTTCATCCAATGACACAAAACACCTACTGGATGCACAAGATTGGTTAAAAACCCTAGTTGGACCAGAATTAGCCTAGGGAGGACGAAAATGACCTAATTGTTCATCCAATGACACAAAAACACCTATTGGATGCATAAGATTGGTTAGAAACCCTAATTGGACAAGAATTAGCCTAGGGAGGACGAAAATGACCTAAATGTTCATCCAATGACACTAAAACACCTATTGGATGCACAAGATTGGTTAGAAACCCTAATTGGACAAGAATTAGACTAGGGAGGACGAAAATGACCTAAATGTTCATCCAATGACACTAAAAAACCTATTGGATGCACAAGATTGGTTAGAAACCCTAATTGGACAAGAATTAGCCTAGGGAGGACGAAAATGACCTAATTGTTCATCCAATGACACTAAAACACCTATTGGATGCACAAGATTGGTTAGAAACCCTAATTGGACAAGAATTAGCCTAGGTAGGACGAAAAGGACCTAAATGTTCATCCAATGACACAAAACACCTATTGGATGCACAAGATTGGTTAGAAACCCTAATTGGACAAGAATTAGCCTAGGGAGGACGAAAATGACCTAAATGTTCATCCAATGACACAAAACACCTATTGGATGCACAAGATTGGTTAAAAACCCTAATTGGACAAGAATTAGCCTAGGTAGGACGAAAAGGACCTAAATGTTCATCCAATGACACAAAACACCTATTGGATGCACAAGATTGGTTAAAAACCCTAATTAAACAAGAATTAGCCTAGGGAGGATGAAAATGACCTAAATGTTCATCCAATGACACAAAAACACCTATTGGTTGCACAAGATTGGTTAGAAACTCTAATTGGACAAGAATTAGCCTAGGGAGGACGAAAATGACCTAAATGTTCATCCAATGACACAAAACACCTATTGGATGCACAAGATTGGTTAAAAACCCTAATTGGACAAGAATTAGCCTAGGGAGGACGAAAATGACCTAAATGTTCATCCAATGACACAAATACACCTATTGGATGCACAAGATTGGTTAAAAACCCTAATTGGAAAAGAATTAGCCTAGGGAGGACGAAAATGACCTGAATGTTCATCCAATGACACAAAACACCTATTGGATGCACAAGATTGGTTAAAAACCCTAATTGGACAAGAATTAGCCTAGGTAGGACGAAAAGGACCTAAATGTTCATCCAATGACACAAAACACCTATTGGATGCACAAGATTGGTTAAAAACCCTAATTGGACAAGAATTAGCCAAGGGAAGACGAAAATGACCTAATTGTTCATCGAATGACACAAAACACCTATTGGATGCACAAGATTGGTGAAAAACCCTAATTGGACAAGAAGTAGCCTAGGAAGGACGAAAATGACCTAATTGTTCATCCAATGACACAAAAACACCTATTGGATGCAAAAGATTGGTTAGAAACCCTAATTGGACAAGATTAAGTTTAGGGAGGACGAAAATGACCTAATTGTTCATCCAATGACACAAAACACCTATTGGATGCACAAGATTGGTTAAAAACCCTAATTGGACAAGAATTAGCCTAGGGAGGACGAAAATGACCTAAATGTTCATCCAATGACACAAAACACCTATTGGATGCACAAGATTGGTTAAAAACATTAATTGGACAAGAATTAGCCTAGGGAGGACGAAAATGACCTAATTGTTCATCCAATGACACAAATACACCTATTGGATCCACAAGATTGGTTAGAAACCCTAATTGGACAAGAATTAGCCTAGGGAGGACGAAAATGACCTAAATGTTCATCCAATGACACAAAACACCTATTGGATGCACAAGATTGGTTAAAAACCCTAATTGGACAAGAATTAGCCTAGGTAGGACGAAAAGGACCTAAATGTTCATCCAATGACACAAAACACCTATTGGATGCACAAGATTGGTCAGAAACCCTAATTGGACAAGATTAAGTTTAGGGAGAACGAAAATGACCTAATTGTTCATCCAATGACACAAAAACACCTATTGGATGCACAAGATTGGTTAAAAACCCTAATTGGACAAGATTAAGTGTAGGGAGGACGAAAATGACCTAAATTTTAATCCAATGACACAAAACACCTATTGGATGCACAATATTGGTTAAAAACCCTAATTGGACAAGAATTAGCCTAGGGAGGACGAAAATGACCTAAATGTTCATCCAATGACACAAAACACCTATTGGATGCACAAGATTGGTTAGAAACCCTAATTGGACAACATTAAGTTTTGGGAGGACGCAAATCACGTAAATGTTCATGCAATGACACAAAACACCTATTGGATGCACAAGATTGGTTAGAAACCCTAGTTGGACCAGAATTAGCCTAAGGAGGACAAAAATGACCTAATTGTTCATCCAATGACACAAAAACACCTATTGGATGCACAAGATTGGTTAAAAACCCTAATTGGACAAGATTAAGTGTAGGGAGGACGAAAATGACCTAAATTTTAATCCAATGACACAAAACACCTATTGGATGCACAATATTGGTTAAAAACCCTAATTGGACAAGAATTAGCCTAGGGAGGACGAAAATGACCTAAATGTTCATCCAATGACACAAAACACCTATTGGATGCACAAGATTGGTTAAAAATCCTAATTGGACAAGAATTAGCCTAGGTAGGACGAAAAGGACCTAAATGTTCATCCAATGACACAAAACACCTATTGGATGCACAAGATTGGTTAAAAACATTAATTGGACAAGAATTAGCCTAGGGAGGACGAAAATGACCTAATTATTCATCCAATGACACAAAAACACCTATTGGATGCACAAAATAGGTTAGAAACCCTAATTGGACAAGAAGTAGCCAAGGTAGGATGAAAAGGACCTAAATGTTCATCCAATGACACAAAACACCTATTGGATGCAGAATATTGGTTAAAAACCCTAATTGGACAAGATTAAGTGTAGGGAGGACGTAAATGACCTAAATATTCTTCCAATGACACAAAAACACCTATTGGATGCACAAGATTGGTTAGAAACCCTAATTGGACAAGAATAAGCCTAGGGAGGACGAAAATGACCTAAATGTTCATCTAATGACACAAAACACCTATTGGATGCACAAGATTGGTCAGAAACCCTAATTTGACAAGATTAAGTTTAGGGAGAACGAAAATGACCTAATTGTTCATCCAATGACACAAAAACACCTATTGGATGCACAAGATTGGTTAAAAACCCTAATTGGACAAGATTAAGTGTAGGGAGGACGAAAATGACCTAAATATTCTTCCAATGACACAAAAACACCGATTGGATGCACAAGATTGGTTAGAAACCCTAATTGGACAAGAACAAGCCTAGGGAGGACGAAAATGACCTAAATGTTCATCTAATGACACAAAACACCTATTGGATGCACAAGATTGGTCAGAAACCCTAATTGGACAAGATTAAGTTTAGGGAGAACGAAAATGACCTAATTGTTCATCCAATGACACAAAAACACCTATTGGATGCACAAGATTGGTTAAAAACCCTAATTGGACAAGATTAAATGTAGGGAGGACGAAAATGACCTAAATTTTAATCCAATGACACAAAACACCTATTGGATGCACAAGATTGGTTAAAAACCCTAATTGGACAAGAATTAGCCTAGGGAGGACGAAAATGACCTAAAAGTTCATCCAATGACACAAAACACCTATTGGATGCACAAGATTGGTTAAAAACCCTAATTGGACAAGAATTAGCCTAGGTAGGACGAAAAGGACCTAAATGTTCATCCAATGACACAAAACACCTATTGGATGCACAAGATTGGTTAGAAACCCTAATTGGACAAGAATTAGCCTAGGGAGGACGAAAATGACCTAAATGTTCATCCAATGACACAAAACACCTATTGGATGCACAAGATTGGTTAGAAACCCTAATTGGACAAGATTAAGTTTAGGGAGGACGAAAATGGCCTAAAATGTTCATCCAATGACACAAAACACCTATTGGATGCACAAGATTGGTTAAAAACCCTAATAGGACAAGATTAAGTGTAAGGAGGACGAAAATGACATAAATATTCATCCAATGACACAAAAACACCTATTGGATGCACAAGATTGGTTAGAAACCCTAATTGGACAAGAATTAGCCTAGGGAGGACGAAAATGACCTAAATGTTCATCCAATGACACAAAACACCTATTGGATGCACAAGATTGGTTAAAAACCCTAATTGGACAAGAATTAGCCTAGGTAGGACGAAAAGGACCTAAATGTTCTATTGGATGCACAAGATTGGTTAAAAACATTAATTGGACAAGAATTAGCCTATGGAGGACGAAAATGACCTAAATGTTCATCCAATGACACAAAACACCTATTGGATGCACAAGATTGGTTAAAAACATTAATTGGACAAGAATTAGCCTAGGGAGGACGAAAATGACCTAATTGTTCATCCAATGACACAAATACACCTATTGGATCCACAAGATTGGTTAGAAACCCTAATTGGACAAGAATTAGCCTAGGGAGGACGAAAATGACCTAAATGTTCATCCAATGACACAAAACACCTATTGGATGCACAAGATTGGTTAAAAACCCTAATTGGACAAGAATTAGCCTAGGTAGGACGAAAAGGACCTAAATGTTCATCCAATGACACAAAACACCTATTGGATGCACAAGATTGGTTAAAAACATTAATTGGACAAGAATTAGCCTAGGGAGGACGAAAATGACCTAATTGTTCATCCAATGACACAAAAACACCTATTGGATGCACAAGATTGGTTAGAAACCCTAATTGGACAAGAATTAGCCAAGGTAGGATGAAAAGGACCTAAATGTTCATCCAATGACACAAATCACCTATTGGATGCAGAATATTGGTTAAAAACCCTAATTGGACAAGATTATGTAAAGGGAGGACGAAAATGACTTAAATATTCTTCCAATGACACAAAACACCGATTGGATGCACAAGATTGGTTAGAAACCCTAATTGGACAAGATTAAGTTTAGGGAGGACGAAAATGACGTAAATGTTCATCCAATGACACAAAACACCTATTAGATGCACAAGATTGGTTAAAAACCCTAATTGGACAAGAATTAGCCTAGGGAGTACAAAAATGACCTAATTGTTCATCCAATGACACAAAACACCTATTGGATGCACAATATTGGTTAGAAACCCTAATTGGACAAGAATTAGCCTAGGGAGGACGAAAATGACCTAATTGTTCATCCAATGACACAAAACACCTACTGGATGCACAAGATTGGTTAAAAACCCTAGTTGGACCAGAATTAGCCTAGGGAGGACGAAAATGACCTAATTGTTCATCCAATGACACAAAAACACCTATTGGATGCATAAGATTGGTTAGAAACCCTAATTGGACAAGAATTAGCCTAGGGAGGACGAAAATGACCTAAATGTTCATCCAATGACACTAAAACACCTATTGGATGCACAAGATTGGTTAGAAACCCTAATTGGACAAGAATTAGACTAGGGAGGACGAAAATGACCTAAATGTTCATCCAATGACACTAAAAAACCTATTGGATGCACAAGATTGGTTAGAAACCCTAATTGGACAAGAATTAGCCTAGGGAGGACGAAAATGACCTAATTGTTCATCCAATGACACTAAAACACCTATTGGATGCACAAGATTGGTTAGAAACCCTAATTGGACAAGAATTAGCCTAGGTAGGACGAAAAGGACCTAAATGTTCATCCAATGACACAAAACACCTATTGGATGCACAAGATTGGTTAGAAACCCTAATTGGACAAGAATTAGCCTAGGGAGGACGAAAATGACCTAAATGTTCATCCAATGACACAAAACACCTATTGGATGCACAAGATTGGTTAAAAACCCTAATTGGACAAGATTAAGGGTAGGGAGGACGAAAATGACCTAAATGTTCATCGAATGACACAAAACACCAATTGGATGCAAAAGATTGGTAAAAAACCCTAATTGGACAAGAATTAGCCTAGGGAGGACGAAAACAACCTAATTGTTCATCCAATGACACAAAAACACCTATTGGATGCACAAGATTGGTTAAAAACCCTAATTGGACAAGAATTAGCCTAGGGAGGACGAAAATGACCTAAATGTTCATCCAATGACACAAAACACCTATTGGATGCACAAGATTGGTTAAAAACCTTAATTGGCCAGAATTACCCTAGGGAGGACGAAAATGACCTAATTGTTCATCCGATGACACAAACACACCAATTGGATGCACAAGATTGGTTAGAAACCCTAATTGAACAAGATTAATGTTACGGAGAACGAAAATGACCTAACTGTTCATCCAATGACACAAAACACCTAATGGATTCACAAGATTGGTTAAAAACCCTAATTGGACTACATTAAGTGTAGAGAGGACGAAAATGACCTAAATGTTCATCCAATGACACAAAACACCTATTGGATGCACAAGATTGGTTAAAAACCCTAATTGGACAAGAATTAGCCTAGGGAGGACGAAAATGACCTAAATGTTCATCCAATGACACAAAACACCTATTGGATGCACAAGGTTGGTTAAAAACCCTAATTGGACAAGAATTAGCCTAGGGAGGACGAAAATGACCTAATTGTTCATCCAATGACACAAAAACACCTATTGGATGCACAAGATTGGTTAGAAACCCTAATTGGACAAGAATTAGCCTAGGTAGGACGAAAAGGACCTAAATGTTCATCCAATGACACAAAACACCTATTGGATGCACAAGATTGGTTAAAAACCCTAATTGGACAAGAATTAGCCTAGGTAGGACGAAAAGGACCTAAATGTTCATCCAATGACACAAAACACCTATTGGATGCACAAGATTGGTTAAAAACATTAATTGGACAAGAATTAGCCTAGGGAGGACGAAAATGACCTAATTATTCATCCAATGACACAAAAACACCTATTGGATGCACAAAATAGGTTAGAAACCCTAATTGGACAAGAAGTAGCCAAGGTAGGATGAAAAGGACCTAAATGTTCATCCAATGACACAAAACACCTATTGGATGCAGAATATTGGTTAAAAACCCTAATTGGACAAGATTAAGTGTAGGGAGGACGTAAATGACCTAAATATTCTTCCAATGACACAAAAACACCTATTGGATGCACAAGATTGGTTAGAAACCCTAATTGGACAAGAATAAGCCTAGGGAGGACGAAAATGACCTAAATGTTCATCTAATGACACAAAACACCTATTGGATGCACAAGATTGGTCAGAAACCCTAATTTGACAAGATTAAGTTTAGGGAGAACGAAAATGACCTAATTGTTCATCCAATGACACAAAAACACCTATTGGATGCACAAGATTGGTTAAAAACCCTAATTGGACAAGATTAAGTGTAGGGAGGACGAAAATGACCTAAATATTCTTCCAATGACACAAAAACACCGATTGGATGCACAAGATTGGTTAGAAACCCTAATTGGACAAGAACAAGCCTAGGGAGGACGAAAATGACCTAAATGTTCATCTAATGACACAAAACACCTATTGGATGCACAAGATTGGTCAGAAACCCTAATTGGACAAGATTAAGTTTAGGGAGAACGAAAATGACCTAATTGTTCATCCAATGACACAAAAACACCTATTGGATGCACAAGATTGGTTAAAAACCCTAATTGGACAAGATTAAATGTAGGGAGGACGAAAATGACCTAAATTTTAATCCAATGACACAAAACACCTATTGGATGCACAAGATTGGTTAGAAACCCTAATTGGACAAGATTAAGTTTAGGGAGGACGAAAATGACGTAAATGTTCATCCAATGACACAAAACACCTACTAGATGCACAAGATTGGTTAAAAACCCTAATTGGACAAGAATTAGCCTAGGGAGTACAAAAATGACCTAATTGTTCATCCAATGACACAAAACACCTATTGGATGCACAAGATTGGTTAGAAACCCTAATTGGACAAGAATTAGCCTAGGGAGGACAAAAATGACCTAATTGTTCATCCAATGACACAAAAACACCTATTGGATGCACAAGATTGGTTAAAAACCCTAATTGGACAAGAATTAGCCTAGGTAGGACGAAAAGGACCTACATGTTCATCCAATGACACAAAACACCTATTGGATGCACAAGATTGGTTAAAAACATTAATTGGACAAGAATTAGCCTTGGGAGGACGAAAATGACCTAATTGTTCATCCAATGACACAAAAACACCTATTGGATGCACAAGATTGGTTAGAAACCCTAATTGGACAAGAATTAGCCAAGGTAGGACGAAAAGGACCTAAATGTTCATCCAATGACACAAAACACCTATTGGATGCACAATATTGGTTAAAAACCCTAATTGGACAAGATTAAGTAAAGGGAGGACGAAAATGACCTAAATATTCTTCCAATGACACAAAACACCGATTGGATGCACAAGATTGGTTAGAAACCCTAATTGGACAAGATTAAGTCTAGGGAGGACGAAAATGACGTAAATGTTCATCCAATGACACAAAACACCTATTAGATGCACAAGATTGGTTAGAAACCCTAATTGGACAAGAATTAGCCTAGGGAGGACGAAAATGACCTAAATGTTCATCCAATGACACAAAACACCTATTAGATGCACAAGATTGGTTAGAAACCCTAATTGGACAAGAATTAGCCTAGGGAGGACGAAAATGACCTAAATGTTCATCCAATGACACAAAACACCTATTGGATGCACAAGATTGGTGAAAAACCCTAATTGGACAAGAAGTAGCCTAGGGAGGACGAAAATGACCTAATTGTTCATCCAATGACACAAAAACACCTATTGGATGCAAAAGATTGGTTAGAAACCCTAATTGGACAAGATTAAGTTTAGGGAGGACGAAAATGACCTAATTGTTCATCCAATGTCACAAAACACCTATTGGATGCACAAGATTGGTTAAAAACATTAATTGGACAAGAATTAGCCTAGGGAGGACAAAAATGACGTAAATGTTCATCCAATGACACAAAACACCTATTGGATGCACAAGATTGGTGAAAAACCCTAATTGGACAAGAATTAGCCTAGGGAGGACGAAAATGACCTAATTGTTCATCCAATGACACAAAAACACCTATTGGATGCAAAAGATTGGTTAGAAACCCTAATTGGACAAGATTAAGTTTAGGGAGGACGAAAATGACCTAATTGTTCATCCATTGACACAAAAACACCTATTGGATGAACAAGATTGGTAAAAAACCCTAATTGGACAAGAATTAGCCTAGGGAGGACGAAAACGACCTAATTGTTCATCCAATGACACAAAAACACCTATTGGATGCACAAGATTGGTTAGAAACCCTAATTGGACAACATTAAGTGTAGGGAGGACGTAAATGACCTAAATATTCTTCCAATGACACAAAAACACCTATTGGATGCACAAGATTGGTTAGAAACCCTAATTGGACAAGAATAAGCCTAGGGAGGACGAAAATGACCTAAATGTTCATCTAATGACACAAAACACCTATTGGATGCACAAGATTGGTCAGAAACCCTAATTTGACAAGATTAAGTTTAGGGAGAACGAAAATGACCTAATTGTTCATCCAATGACACAAAAACACCTATTGGATGCACAAGATTGGTTAAAAACCCTAATTGGACAAGATTAAGTGTAGGGAGGACGAAAATGACCTAAATATTCTTCCAATGACACAAAAACACCGATTGGATGCACAAGATTGGTTAGAAACCCTAATTGGACAAGAACAAGCCTAGGGAGGACGAAAATGACCTAAATGTTCATCTAATGACACAAAACACCTATTGGATGCACAAGATTGGTCAGAAACCCTAATTGGACAAGATTAAGTTTAGGGAGAACGAAAATGACCTAATTGTTCATCCAATGACACAAAAACACCTATTGGATGCACAAGATTGGTTAAAAACCCTAATTGGACAAGATTAAGTGTAGGGAGGACGAAAATGACCTAAATTTTCATCCAATGACACAAAACACCTATTGGATGCACAAGATTGGTTAAAAACCCTAATTGGACAAGAATTAGCCAAGGGAAGACGAAAATGACCTAATTGTTCATCCAATGACACAAAAACACCTATTGGATGCACAAGATTGGTTAGAAACCCTAATTGGACAAGAATTAGCCTAGGGAGGACGAAAATGACCTAAATGTTCATCTAATAACACAAAACACCTATTGGATGCACAAGATTGGTCAGAAACCCTAATTGGACAAGATTAAGTTTAGGGAGAACGAAAATGACCTAATTGTTCATCCAATGACACAAAAACACCTATTGGATGCACAAGATTGGTTAAAAACCCTAATTGGACAAGATTAAGTGTAGGGAGGACGAAAATGACCTAAATTTTAATCCAATGACACAAAACACCTATTGGATGCACAAGATTGGTTAAAAACCCTAATTGGACAAGAATTAGCCTAGGGAGGACGAAAAGGACCTAAATGTTCATCCAATGACACAAAACACCTATTGGATGCACAAGATTGGTTAAAAACATTAATTGGACAAGAATTAGCCTAGGGAGGACGAAAATGACCTAATTATTCATCCAATGACACAAAAACACCTATTGGATGCACAAGATAGGTTAGAAACCCTAATTGGACAAGAAGTAGCCAAGGTAGGATGAAAAGGACCTAAATAATCATCCAATGACACAAAACACCTATTGGATGCAGAATATTGGTTAAAAACCCTAATTGGACAAGATTATGTAAAGGGTGGACGAAAATGACTTAAATATTCTTCCAATGACACAAAACACCGATTGGATGCACAAGATTGGTTAGAAACCCTAATTGGACAAGATTAAGTTTAGGGAGGACGAAAATGACGTAAATGTTCATCCAATGACACAAAACACCTATTAGATGCACAAGATTGGTTAAAAACCCTAATTGGACAAGAATTAGCCTAGGGAGTACAAAAATGACCTAATTGTTCATCCAATGACACAAAACACCTATTGGATGCACAATATTGGTTAGAAACCCTAATTGGACAAGAATTAGCCTAGGGAGGACGAAAATGACCTAATTGTTCATCCAATGACACAAAACACCTACTGGATGCACAAGATTGGTTAAAAACCCTAGTTGGACCAGAATTAGCCTAGGGAGGACGAAAATGACCTAATTGTTCATCCAATGACACAAAAACACCTATTGGATGCATAAGATTGGTTAGAAACCCTAATTGGACAAGAATTAGCCTAGGGAGGACGAAAATGACCTAAATGTTCATCCAATGACACTAAAACACCTATTGGATGCACAAGATTGGTTAGAAACCCTAATTGGACAAGAATTAGACTAGGGAGGACGAAAATGACCTAAATGTTCATCCAATGACACTAAAAAACCTATTGGATGCACAAGATTGGTTAGAAACCCTAATTGGACAAGAATTAGCCTAGGGAGGACGAAAATGACCTAATTGTTCATCCAATGACACTAAAACACCTATTGGATGCACAAGATTGGTTAGAAACCCTAATTGGACAAGAATTAGCCTAGGGAGGACGAAAAGGACCTAAATGTTCATCCAATGACACAAAACACCTATTGGATGCACAAGATTGGTTAAAAACCCTAATTGGACAAGAATTAGCCTAGGTAGGACGAAAAGGACCTAAATGTTCATCCAATGACACAAAACACCTATTGGATGCACAAGATTGGTTAAAAACATTAATTGGACAAGAATTAGCCTAGGGAGGACGAAAATGACCTAATTGTTCATCCAATGACACAAATACACCTATTGGATCCACAAGATTGGTTAGAAACCCTAATTGGACAAGAATTAGCCTAGGGAGGACGAAAATGACCTAAATGTTCATCCAATGACACAAAACACCTATTGGATGCACAAGATTGGTTAAAAACCCTAATTGGACAAGAATTAGCCTAGGTAGGACGAAAAGGACCTAAATGTTCATCCAATGACACAAAACACCTATTGGATGCACAAGATTGGTTAAAAACCCTAATTAAACAAGAATTAGCCTAGGGAGGATGAAAATGACCTAAATGTTCATCCAATGACACAAAAACACCTATTGGTTGCACAAGATTGGTTAGAAACTCTAATTGGACAAGAATTAGCCTAGGGAGGACGAAAATGACCTAAATGTTCATCCAATGACACAAAACACCTATTGGATGCACAAGATTGGTTAAAAACCCTAATTGGACAAGAATTAGCCTAGGGAGGACGAAAATGACCTAAATGTTCATCCAATGACACAAAACACCAATTGGATGCACAAGATTGGTTAGAAACCCTAATTGGACAAGAATTAGCCTAGGGAGGACGAAAATGACCTAAATGTTCATCCAATGACACAAAACACCTATTGGATGCATAAGATTGGTTAGAAACCCTAATTGGACAAGATTAAGTTTAGGGAGGACGAAAATGACCTAAATGTTCATCCAATGACACAAAACACCTATTGGATGCACAAGATTGGTTAAAAACCCTAATTGGACAAGAATTAGCCTAGGGAGGACGAAAATGACCTAAATGTTCATCCAATGACACAAAAGACCAATTGGATGCACAAGATTGGTTAGAAACCCTAATTGGACAAGAATTAACCTAGGGAGGACGAAAATGACCTAATTGTTGGTCCAATGACACAAAAACGCCTATTGGATCCACAAGATTGGTTAGAAAACCTTATTTGACAAGCATAAGCCTAGGGAGGACGAAAATGACCTAAATGTTCATCCAATGACACAAAAACACCTATTGGATGCACAAGATTGGTTAGAAACTCTAATTGGACAAGATTAAGTTTAGGAAGGACAAAAATGACCTAAATGTTCATCCAATGACACAAAACACCTATTGGATGCACAAGATTGGTTAAAAACCCTAATTGGACAAGAATTAGCCTAGGGAGGACGAAAATGACCTAATTGTTCATCCAATGACACAAAAGACCAATTGGATGCACAAGATTGGTTAGAAACCATAATTGGACAAGAATTAGCCTAGGGTGGACGAAAATGACCTAATTGTTCATCCAATGACACAAAAACACCTATTGGATGCATAAGATTGGTTAGAAACCCTAATTGGACAAGAATAAGCCTAGGGAGGACGAAAATGACCTAAATGTTCATCCAATGACACAAAACACCTATTGGATGCACAAGATTGGTTAAAAACCCTAATTGGACAAGAATTAGCCTAGGTAGGACGAAAAGGACCTAAATGTTCATCCAATGACACAAAACACCTATTGGATGTACAAGATTGGTTAAAAACATTAATTGGACAAGAATTAGCCTAGGGAGGACGAAAATGACCTAATTATTCATCCAATGACAAAAAAACACCTATTGGATGCACAACATTGGTTAGAAACCCTAATTGGACAAGAATTAGCCAAGGTAGGATGAAAAGGACCTAAATGTTCATCCAATGACACAAAACACCTATTGGATGCAGAATATTGGTTAAAAACCCTAATTGGACAAGATTATGTAAAGGGAGGACGAAAATGACTTAAATATTCTTCCAATGACACAAAACACCGATTGGATGCACAAGATTGGTTAGAAACCCTAATTGGACAAGATTAAGTTTAGGGAGGACGAAAATGACGTAAATGTTCATCCAATGACACAAAACACCTATTAGATGCACAAGATTGGTTAAAAACCCTAATTGGACAAGAATTAGCCTAGGGAGCACAAAAATTACCTAATTGTTCATCCAATGACACAAAACACCTATTAGATGCACAAGATTGGTTAGAAACCCTAATTGGACAAGAATTAGCCTAGGGAGGACGAAAATGACCTAAATGTTCATCCAATGACACAAAACAACTATTGGATGCACAAGATTGGTTAAAAACCCTAATTGGACAAGAATTAGCCTAGGGACGACGAAAATGACCTAAATGTTCATCCAATGACACAAATACACCTACTGGATGCACAAGATTGGTTAAAAACCCTAATTGGACCAGAATAAGCCTAGGGAGGACGAAAATGACCTAATTGTTCATCCAATGACACAAATACCCCTATTGGATGCACAAGATTGGTTAAAAACCCTAATTGGACAAGAATTAGCCTAGGGAGGACGAAAATGTCCTAAATGTTCATCCAATGACACAAAAACACCTATGGATGCACAAGATTGGTCAAAAACCCTAATTGGACAAGATTAAGCCTAGGGAGGACGAAAATGACCTAAATGTTTATCCAATGACACCAAACACCTACTGAATGCACAAGATTGGTTAAAAACCCTAGTTGGACCAGAATTAGCCTAGGGAGGAGGAAAATGACCTAATTGTTCCTCCAATGACACAAAAACACCTATTGGATGCATAAGATTGGTTAGAAACCCTAATTGGATAAGAATTAGCCTAGGGAGGACGAAAATGACCTAAATGTTCATCCAATGACACTAAAACACCTATTGGATGCACAAGATTGGTTAGAAACCCTAATTGGACAAGAATTAGCCTAGGGAGGACGAAAATGACCTAATTGTTCATCGAATGACACAAATACACCTATTGGATGCACAAGATTGGTTAAAAACCCTAATTGGACAAGAATTAGCCTACGGAGGACAAAAATGACCTAATTGTTCATCCAATGCCACAAAAACACCTATCGAATGCAGAAGATTGGTTAGAAACCCTAGTTGGACAAGATTAAGTTTAGGGAGGACAAAAATGACGTAAATGTTCATCGAATGACACAAAACACCTATTGGATGCACAAGATTGGTGAAAAACCCTAATTGGACAAGAAGTAGCCTAGGAAGGACGAAAATGACCTAATTGATCATCCAATGACACAAAAACACCTATTGGATGCAAAAGATTGGTTAGAAACCCTAATTGGACAAGATTAAGTGTAGGGAGGACGAAAATGACCTAAATGTTCATCGAATGACACAAAACACCAATTGGATGCAAAAGATTGGTAAAAAACCCTAATTGGACAAGAATTAGCCTAGGGAGGACGAAAACAACCTAATTGTTCATCCAATGACACAAAAACACCTATTGGATGCACAAGATTGGTTAAAAACCCTAATTGGACAAGAATTAGCCTAGGGAGGACGAAAATGACCTAAATGTTCATCCAATGACACAAAACACCTATTGGATGCACAAGATTGGTTAAAAACCCTAATTGGACAAGATTAAGTTTAGGGAGGACGAAAATGACCTAAATGTTCATCCAATGACTCAAAACACCTATTGGATGCACAAGATTGGTTAAAAACCCTAATTAGACAAGATTAAGTTTAGGGAGGACGAAAATGACCTAAATGTTCATCCAATGACACAAAAAACCTGTTGGAAGTACAAGATTGGTTAGAATCCCAAATTGGATAAGAATTAGCCTAGGGAGGACGAAAATGACCTAAATGGTCATCCAATGACACAAAACACCTATTGGATGCACAAGATTGCTTAAAAACCCTAATTGGACAAGAATTAGCCTAGGAAGGACGAAAATGACCTAATTGTTCATCCAATGACACAAAAACACCTATTGGATGCACAAGATTGGTTAAAAACCCTAATTGGACAAGAATTAGCGTAGGTTGGACGAAAATGACGTAAATTTTTATCCAATGACACAAAAACACCTATTGGAAGTAGAAGATTGGTTAGAAACCCTAATTGGACAAGAATTAGCCTAGGGAGGACGAAAATGACCTAAATGATCATCCAATGACACAAAACACCTATTGGATGCACAAGATTGCTTAAAAACCCTAATTGGACAAGAATAAGCCTAGGGAGGACGAAAATGACCTAATTGTTCATCCAATGACACAAAAAAACCTATTGGATGCACATGATTGGTTAGAAACCCTAATTGGACAAGATTAAGTTTAGGGAGGACGAAATTGACCTAAATGTTCATCCAATGACACAAAACACCTATTGGTTGCAAAAGATTGGTTAAAAACCCTAATTGGACAAGATTAAGTGTAAGGAGGACGAAAATGACATAAATATTCATCCAATGACACAAAAACACCTATTGGATGCACAAGATTGGTTAAAAACCCTAATTGGACAAGAATTAGCCTAGGGAGGACGAAAATGACCTAATTGTTCATCCATTGACACAAAACACCTATTGGATGCACAAGATTGGTTAAAAACCCTAATTGGACAAGATTAAGTGTAAGGAGGACGAAAATGACATAAATATTCATCCAATGACACAAAAACACCTATTGGATGCACAAGATTGGTTAAAAACCCTAATTGGACAAGAATTAGCCTAGGGAGGACGAAAATGACCTAAATGTTCATCCAATGATACAAAACACCTATTGGATGCACAAGATTGGTTAAAAACCCTAATTGGACAAGATTAAGTGTAGGGAGGACGAAAATGACCTAAATGTTCATCCAATGACACAAAACACCTATTGGATGCACAAGATTGATTAAAAACCCTAATTGGACCAGATTAAGTGTAAGGAGGACAAAAATGACATAAATATTCATCCAATGACACAAAAACACCTATTCAATGCACAAGATTGGTTAAAAACCCTAATTGGACAAGAATTATCCTAGGGAGGACGAAAATGACATAAATATTCATCCAATGACACAAAAGCACCTATTGGATGCACAAGATTGGTTAAAAACCCTAATTGGACAAGAATAAGCCTAGGGAGAATGAAAATGACCTAAATTTTCATCCATTGACACAAAACATCTATTGGATGCACAAGATTGGTTAAAAACCCTAATTGGACAAGAATTAGCCTAGGGAGGACGAAAATGACCTAATTATTCATCCAATGATACAAAAACACCTATTGGATACACAATATTGGTTAGAAACCCTAATTGGACAAGATTAAGTTTAGGGAGGACGAAAATGACGTAAAATGTTCATCCAATGATACAAAACACCTATTGGATGCACAAGATTGGTTAAAAACTCTAATTGGACAAGAATTAGCCTAGGGAGGACGAAAATGACCTAATTGTGCATCCAATGACACAAAAAAACCTATTGGATGCACATGATTGGTTAGAAGAAACCCTAATTGGACAAGAATTAGCCTAGGGAGGACGAAAATGACCTAAATGTTCATCCAATGACACAAAACACCTATTGGATGCACAAGATTGGTTAAAAACCCTAATTGGACAAGAATTAGCCTAGGTAGGACGAAAAGGACCTAAATGTTCATCCAATGACACAAAACACCTATTGGATGCACAAGATTGGTTAAAAACCCTAATTAAACAAGAATTAGCCTAGGGAGGATGAAAATGACCTAAATGTTCATCCAATGACACAAAAACACCTATTGGTTGCACAAGATTGGTTAGAAACTCTAATTGGACAAGAATTAGCCTAGGGAGGACGAAAATGACCTAAATGTTCATCCAATGACACAAAACACCTATTGGATGCACAAGATTGGTTAAAAACCCTAATTGGACAAGAATTAGCCTAGGGAGGACGAAAATGACCTAAATGTTCATCCAATGACACAAATACACCTATTGGATGCACAAGATTGGTTAAAAACCCTAATTGGAAAAGAATTAGCCTAGGGAGGACGAAAATGACCTGAATGTTCATCCAATGACACAAAACACCTATTGGATGCACAAGATTGGTTAAAAACCCTAATTGGACAAGAATTAGCCTAGGTAGGACGAAAAGGACCTAAATGTTCATCCAATGACACAAAACACCTATTGGATGCACAAGATTGGTTAAAAACCCTAATTGGACAAGAATTAGCCTAGGGAGGACGAAAATGACCTAATTGTTCATCCAATGACACAAAAACACCTATCGGATGCACAAGATTGGTTAAAAACCCTAATTGGACAAGAATTAGCCTAGGGAGGACGAAAATGACCTAAATGTTCATCCAATGACACAAAACACCTATTGGATGCACAAGATTGGTTAAAAACCCTAATTGGACAAGAATTATCATAGAGAGGACGAAAATGACCTAATTGTTCATCCAATGACACAAAAACACCTATCGGATGCACAAGATTGGTTAGAAACCCTAATTGAACAAGATTAAGTGTAGGGAGGACGAAAATGACCTAAATGTTCATCCAATGACACAAAACACCTATTGGATGCACAAGATTGGCTAAAAACCGTAATTGGATAAGATTAAGTTTAGGGAGGACGAAAATGACATAAATATTCATCCAATGACACAACACACCTATTGAATGAACAAGATTGGTTAAAAACCCTAATTGGACAAGATTAAGTGTAGGGAGGACGAAAATGACCTAAATGTTCATCCAATGACACAAAAACACCTATCGGATGCACAAGATTGGTTAGAAACCCTAATTGAACAAGATTAAATATAGGGAGGACGAAAATGACCTAAATGTTCATCCAATGACACAAAACACCTATTGGATGCACAAGATTGGTTAAAAACCCTAATTGGATAAGAATTAGCCTAAGGAGGACGAAAATGACCTAAATGTTCATCCAATGACACAAAACACCAATTGGATGCACAAGATTGGTTAGAAACCCTAATTGGACAAGATTAAGTGTAGGGAGGACGAAAATGACCTAAATGTTCATCCAATGACACAAAACACCTATTGGATGCACAAGATTGGTTAAAAACCCTAATTGGAAAAGAATTAGCCTAGGGAGGACGAAAATGACCTAAATGTTCATCCAATGACACAAAACACCTATTGGATGCACAAGATTGGTTAAAAACCCTAATTGGACAAGAATTAGCCTAGGTAGGACGAAAATGACCTAATTGTTCATCCAATGACACAAAAACACCTATTGGATGCAGAAGATTGGTTAGAAACCCTAGTTGGACAAGATTAAGTTTAGGGAGGACAAAAATGACGTACATGTTCATCGAATGACACAAAACACCTATTGGATGCACAAGATTGGTGAAAAACCCTAATTGGACAAGAAGTAGCTTAGGAAGGACGAAAATGACCTAATTGTTCATCCAATGACACAAAAACACCTATTGGATGCAAAAGATTGGTTAGAAACCCTAATTGGACAAGATTAAGTTTAGGGAGGACGAAAATGACCTAATTGTTCATCCAATGACACAAAACACCTATTGGATGCACAAGATTGGTTAAAAACCCTAATTGGACAAGATTAAGGGTAGGGAGGACGAAAATGACCTAAATGTTCATCGAATGACACAAAACACCAATTGGATGCAAAAGATTGGTAAAAAACCCTAATTGGACAAGAATTAGCCTAGGGAGGACGAAAACAAACTAAATGTTCATCCAATGACACAAAAACACCTATTGGATGCACAAGATTGGTTAAAAACCCTAATTGGACAAGAATTAGCCTAGGGAGGACGAAAATGTCCTAAATGTTCATCCAATGACACAAAAACACCTATTAGATGCACAAGATTGGTTAAAAACCCTAATTGGAAAAGAATTAGCCTAGGGAGGACGAAAATGACCTAAATGTTCATCCAATGACACAAAACACCTATTGGATGCACAAGATTGGTTAAAAACCCTAATTGGACAAGAATTAGCCTAGGTAGGACGAAAAGGACCTAAATGTTCATCCAATGACACAAAACACCTATTGGATGCACAAGATTGGTTAAAAACATTAATTGGACAAGAATTAGCCTAGGGAGGACGAAAATGACCTAATTGTTCATCCAATGACACAAAAACACCTATTGGATGCACAAGATTGGTTAGAAACCCTAATTGGACAAGAATTAGCCAAGGTAGGATGAAAAGGACCTAAATGTTCATCCAATGACACAAATCACCTATTGGATGCAGAATATTGGTTAAAAACCCTAATTGGACAAGATTATGTAAAGGGAGGACGAAAATGACTTAAATATTCTTCCAATGACACAAAACACCGATTGGATGCACAAGATTGGTTAGAAACCCTAATTGGACAAGATTAAGTTTAGGGAGGACGAAAATGACGTAAATGTTCATCCAATGACACAAAACACCTATTAGATGCACAAGATTGGTTAAAAACCCTAATTGGACAAGAATTAGCCTAGGGAGTACAAAAATGACCTAATTGTTCATCCAATGACACAAAACACCTATTAGATGCACAAGATTGGTTAGAAACCCTAATTGGACAAGAATTAGCCTAGGGAGGACGAAAATGACCTAAATGTTCATCCAATGACACAAACCACCTATTGGATGCACAAGATTGGTTAAAAACCCTAATTGGACAAGAATTAGCCTAGGGACGACGAAAATGACCTAAATGTTCATCCAATGACACAAATACACCTACTGGATGCACAAGATTGGTTAAAAACCCTAATTGGACAAGAATAAGCCTAGGGAGGACGAAAATGATATAATTGTTCATCCAATGACACAAATACACCTATTGGATGCACAAGATTGGTTTAAAACCCTAATTGGACAAGAATTAGCCTAGGGAGGACGAAAATGACCTAAATGTTTATCCAATGACACAAAACACCTACTGGATGCACAAGATTGGTTAAAAACCCTAGTTGGACCATAATTAGCCTAGGGAGGACGAAAATGACCTAATTGTTCATCCAATGACACAAAAACACCTATTGGATGCATAAGATTGGTTAGAAACCCTAATTGGACATGAATTAGCCTAGGGAGGACGAAAATGACCTAAATGTTCATCCAATGACACTAAAACACCTATTGGATGCACAAGATTGGTTAGAAACCCTAATTGGACAAGAATTAGCCTAGGGAAGACGAAAATGACCTAATGGTTCATCCAATGACACAAAAACACCTATTGGATGCACAAGATTGGTTAGAAAGCCTAATTGGACAAGAATAAGCCTAGGGAGGACGAAAATGACCTAATTGTTCATCCAATGACACAAAAACACCTATTGGATGCACAAGATTGGTTAGAAACCTTAATTGGACAAGAATAAGCCTAGGGAGGACGAAAATGACCTAATTGTTCATCCAGTGACACAAATACACCTATTCGATGCATAAGATTGGCTAGAAACCCTAATTGGACAAGAATTAGCCTAGGGAGGACGAAAATGACCTAATTGTTCATCCAATGACACAAAAACACCTATTGGATGCATAAGATTGGTTAGAAACCCTAATTGGACAAGAATTAGCCTAGGGAGGACGAAAATGACCTAATTGTTCATCCAATGACACAAAAACACCTATTGGATGCAAAAGATTGGTTAGAAACCCTAATTGGACAAGATTAAATTTAGGGAGGACGAAAATGACCTAATTGTTCATCCAATGACACAAAAACACCTATTGGATGCATAAGATTGGTTACAAACCCTAATTGGACAAGAAATAGCCTAGGGAGGACGAAAATGACCTAAATGTTCATCCCATGACACAAAACACCTACTAGATGCACAAGATTGGTTAAAAACCCTAATTGGACCAGAATTAGCCTAGGGAGGACGAAAATGACCTAATGGTTCATCCAATGACACAAAAACACCTATTGGATGCACAAGATTGGTTAGAAACCTTAATTGGACAAGAATAAGCCTAGGGAGGACGAAAATGACCTAATTGTTCATCCAGTGACACAAATACACCTATTCGATGCATAAGATTGGTTAGAAACCCTAATTGGACAAGAATTAGCCTAGGGAGGACGAAAATGACCTAATTGTTCATCAAATGACACAAAAACACCTATTTGATGCACAAGATTGGTTAGAAACCCTAATTGTACAAGATTAAGTGTAGGGAGGACGTAAATGACCTAAATATTCTTCCAATGACACAAAAACACCTATTGGATGCACAAGATTGGTTAGAAACCCTAATTGGACAAGAATAAGCCTAAGGAGGACGAAAATGACCTAAATGTTCATCTAATGACACAAAACACCTATTGGATGCACAAGATTGGTCAGAAACCCTAATTGGACAAGATTAAGTTTAGGGAGAACGAAAATGACCTAATTGTTCATCCAATGACACAAAAACACCTATTGGATGCACAAGATTGGTTAAAAACCCTAATTGGACAAGATTAAGTGTAGGGAGGACGAAAATGACCTAAATTTTCATCCAATGACACAAAACAC
>JBBPBS010000657.1:180738-270432 GCA_037974835.1 Cicer judaicum
CTAATTGGACAAGAATTAGCCTAGGGAGGACGAAAATGACCTAAATGTTCATCTAATAACACAAAACACCTATTGGATGCACAAGATTGGTCAGAAACCCTAATTGGACAAGATTAAGTTTAGGGAGAACGAAAATGACCTAATTGTTCATCCAATGACACAAAAACACCTATTGGATGCACAAGATTGGTTAAAAACCCTAATTGGACAAAAATTAGCCTAGGGAGGACGAAAATGACCTAAATGTTCATCCAATGACACAAAACACCTATCGGATGCAGAAGATTGGTTAGAAACCCTAATTGGACAAGATAAAGTTTAGGGAGGACGAAAATGACCTAATTGTTCATCCAATGACAGAAAACACCTATTGGATGCACAAGATTGGTTAAAAACCCTAATTGGACAAGATTAAGTGTAGGGAGGACGAAGATGACCTAAATGTTCATCCAATGACACAAAACACCTATTGGATGCACAAGATTGGTTAAAAACCCTAATTGGACAAGAATTAGCCTAGGGAGGACGAAAATGACCTAAATATTCATCCAATGACACAAATACACCTATTGGATGAACAACATTGGTTAAAAACCCTAATTGGACAAGAATTAGCCTAGGGAGGACGAAAATGACTTCATTGTTCATCCAATGACACAAAAACACCTATTAGATGCAAAAGATTTGTTAGAAACCTTAATTGCGAAAGATTAAGTTTAGGGAGGACGAAAATAACCTAATTGTTCATCCAATGACACAAAACACCTATTGGATGCAAAACATTGGTTAGAAACCTTAATTTGACAACCATAATCCTAGGGAGGACTAAAATGACCTAAATGTTCATCCAATGACACTAATACACCTATTGGATGCACAAGATTGGTTAAAAACCCTAATTGGACAAGAATTAGCCTAGGGAGGACGAAAATGACTTAATTGTTCATCCAATGACACAAAAACACCTATTGGATGCAAAAGATTTGTTAGAAACCCTAATTGGAAAAGATTAAGTTTAGGGAGGACGAAAATGACCTAATTGTTCATCCAATGACACAAAACACCTATTGGATGCAAAAGATTGGTTAGAAACCCTAATTGGACAAGCATAAGCCTAGGGAGGACGAAAATGACCTAATTGTTCATCAAATGACACAAAACACCTATGGATGCACAAGATTGGTTAAAAACCCTAATTGGACAAGAATTAGCCTAGGGAGGACGAAAATGACCTAAATGTTCATCTAATGACACAAAACACCTATCGGATGCAGAAGATTGGTTAGAAACCCTAATTGGACAAGATTAAGTTTAGGGAGGACGAAAATGACCTAAATGTTCATCTAATGACACAAAACACTTATTGGATGCACAAGATTGGTTAAAAACCCTAATTGGACAAGAATTAGCCTAGGGAGTACAAAAATGACCTAATTGTTCATCCAATGACACAAAACACCTATGGATGCACAAGATTGGTTAGAAACCCTAATTGGACAAGAATTAGCCTAGGGAGGACGAAAATGACCTAAATGTTCATCCAATGACACAAAACACCTATTAGATGCACAAGATTGGTTAAAGACCCTAATTGGACAAGAATTAGCCTAGGGAGGACGAAAATGACCTAAATGTTCATCTAATGACACAAAACACCTATCGGATGCAGAAGATTGGTTAGAAACCCTAATTGGACAAGATTAAGTTTAGGGAGGACGAAAATGACCTAAATGTTCATCTAATGACACAAAACACTTATTGGATGCACAAGATTGGTCAGAAACCCTAATTGGACAAGATTAAGTTTAGGGAGAACGAAAATGACCTTAATGTTCATCCATTGACACTAATACACCTATTGGATGCACAAGATTGGTTAAAAACCGTAATTGGACAAGATTAAGTGTAGGGAGGACGGAAATGACCTAAATTTTCATCCAATGACACAAAACACCTATTGGATGCACAAGATTGGTTAAAAACCCTAATTGGACAAGAATTAGCCTAGGGAGGAGGAAAATTACCTAAATGTTCATCCAATGACACAAAACACCTATTGGATGCTCAAGATTGGTTAAAAACCCTAATTGGACAAGAATTAGCCTAGGGAGTACAAAAATGACCTAATTGTTCATCCAATGACACAAAACACCTATGGATGCACAAGATTGGTTACAAACCCTAATTGGACAAGAATTAGCCTAGGGAGGACGAAAGTGACCTAAATGTTCATCCAATGACACAAAACACCTGTTGGATGCACAAGATTGGTTAAAAACCCTAATTGGACAAGAATTAGCCTAGGGAGGACGAAAATGACCTAAATATTCATCCAATGACACAAATACACCTATTGGATGCACAAGATTGGTTAAAAACCCTAATTGGACAAGAATTAGCCTAGGGAGGACGAAAATGACTTAATTGTTCATCCAATGACACAAAAACACCTATTGGATGCAAAAGATTTGTTAGATACCCTAATTGGACAAGATTAAGTTTAGGGAGGACGAAAATGACGTAAATGTTCATCCAATGACACAAAACACCTATTCGATGCACAAGATTGGTTAAAAACCCTAATTGGACAAGAATTAGACTAGGGAGTACAAAAATGACCTAAATGTTCATCTAATGACACAAAACACCTATCGGATGCAGAAGATTGGTTAAAAACCCTAATTGGACAAGATTAAGTTTAGGGAGGACGAAAATGACCTAATTGTTCATCCAATGACACAAAACACCTATTGGATGCACAAGATTGGTTAAAAACCCTAATTGGACAAGATTAAGTGTAGGGAGGACGAAAATGACCTAAATGTTCATCGAATGACACAAAACACCAATTGGACGCACAAGATTGGTAAAAAACCCTAATTGGACAAGATTAAGTGTAGGGAGGACGAAAATGACCTAAATTTTTATCCAATGACACAAAACACCTATTGGATGCACAAGATTGGTTAAAAACCCTAATTGGACAAGAATTAGCCTAGGGAGGAGGAAAATGACCTAAATGTTCATCCAATGACACAAAACACCTATTGGATGCACAAGATTGGTTAAAAACCCTAATTGGACAAGAATTAGCCTAGGGAGTACAAAAATGACCTAATTGTTCATCCAATGACACAAAACACCTATGGATGCACAAGATTGGTTAGAAACCCTAATTGGACAAGAATTAGCCTACGGAGGACGAAAATGACCTAAATGTTCATCCAATGACACAAAACACCTATTAGATGCACAAGATTGGTTAAAAACCCTAATTGGACAAGAATTAGCCTAGGGAGGAGGAAAATGACCTAAATGTTCATCCAATGACACAAAACACCTATTGGATGCACAAGATTGGTTAAAAACCCTAATTGGACAAGAATTAGCCTAGGGAGTACAAAAATGACCTAATTGTTCATCCAATGACACAAAACACCTATGGATGCAGAAGATTGGTTAGAAACCCTAATTGGACAAGAATTAGCCTAGGGAGGACGAAAATGACCTAAATGTTCATCCAATGACACAAAACACCTATTAGATGCACAAGATTGGTTAAAGACCCTAATTGGACAAGAATTAGCCTAGGGAGGACGAAAATGACCTAAATGTTCATCTAATGACACAAAACACCTATCGGATGCAGAAGATTGGTTAGAAACCCTAATTGGACAAGATTAAGTTTAGGGAGGACGAAAATGACCTAATTGTTCATCCAATGACACAAAACACCTATTGGATGCACAAGATTGGTTAAAAACCCTAATTGGACAAGAATTAGCCTAGGGAGGACGAAAATGACCTAAATGTTCATCCAATGACACAAAACACCTATTAGATGCACAAGATTGGTTAAAAACCCTAATTGGACAAGAATTAGCCTAGGGAGGACGAAAATGACCTAAATGTTCATCCAATGACACAAAACACCTATCGGATGCAGAAGATTAGTTAGAAACCCTAATTGGACAAGATTAAGTTTAGGGAGGACGAAAATGACCTATATGTTCATCTAATGACACAAAACACTTATTGGATGCACAAGATTGGTCAGAAACCCTAATTGGACAAGATTAAGTTTAGGGAGAACGAAAATGACCTAAATGTTCATCCAATGACACTAATACACCTATTGGATGCACAAGATTGGTTAAAAACCCTAATTGGACAAGATTAAGTGTAGGGAGGACGAAAATGACCTAAATTTTCATCCAATGACACAAAACACCTATTGGATGCACAAGATTGGTTAAAAACCCTAATTGGACAAGAATTAGCCTAGGGAGGAGGAAAATGACCTAAATGTTCATCCAATGACACAAAACACCTATTGGATGCACAAGATTGGTTAGAAACCCTAATTGGACAAGATTAAGTTTAGGGAGGACGAAAATGACGTAAATGTTCATCCAATGACACAAAACACCTACTAGATGCACAAGATTGGTTAAAAACCCTAATTGGACAAGAATTAGCCTAGGGAGTACAAAAATGACCTAATTGTTCATCCAATGACACAAAACACCTATTGGATGCACAAGATTGGTTAGAAACCCTAATTGGACAAGAATTAGCCTAGGGAGGACAAAAATGACCTAATTGTTCATCCAATGACACAAAAACACCTATTGGATGCACAAGATTGGTTAAAAACCCTAATTGGACAAGAATTAGCCTAGGTAGGACGAAAAGGACCTACATGTTCATCCAATGACACAAAACACCTATTGGATGCACAAGATTGGTTAAAAACATTAATTGGACAAGAATTAGCCTTGGGAGGACGAAAATGACCTAATTGTTCATCCAATGACACAAAAACACCTATTGGATGCACAAGATTGGTTAGAAACCCTAATTGGACAAGAATTAGCCAAGGTAGGACGAAAAGGACCTAAATGTTCATCCAATGACACAAAACACCTATTGGATGCACAATATTGGTTAAAAACCCTAATTGGACAAGATTAAGTAAAGGGAGGACGAAAATGACCTAAATATTCTTCCAATGACACAAAACTCTGATTGGATGCACAAGATTGGTTAGAAACCATAATTGGACAAGATTAAGTTTAGGGAGGACGAAAATGACGTAAATGTTCATCCAATGACACAAAACACCTATTAGATGCACAAGATTCGTTAGAAACCCTAATTGGACAAGAATTAGCCTAGGGAGGACGAAAATGACCTAAATGTTTATCCAATGACACAAAACACCTATTAGATGCACAAGATTGGTTAAAAACCCTAATTGGACAAGAATTTGCCAAGGGAAGACGAAAATGACCTAATTGTTCATCCAATGACACAAAACACCAATGGATGCACAAGATTGGTTAGAAACCCTAATTGGACAAGAATTAGCCTAGGGAGGACGAAAATGACCTAAATGTTCATCCAATGACACAAAACACCTATTAGATGCACAAGATTCGTTAGAAACCCTAATTGGACAAGAATTAGCCTAGGGAGGAGGAAAATGACCTAAATGTTCATCCAATGACACAAAACACCTATTGGATGCACAAGATTGGTTAAAAACCCTAATTGGACAAGAATTAGCCTAGAGAGTACAAAAATGACCTAATTGTTCATCCAATGACACAAAACACCTATGGATGCACAAGATTGGTTAGAAACCCTAATTGGACAAGAATTAGCCTAGGGAGGACGAAAATGACCTAAATGTTCAGCCAATGACACAAAACACCTATTAGATGCACAAGATTGGTTAAAAACCCTAATTGGACAAGAATTAGCCTAGGGAGGACGAAAATGACCTAAATGTTCATCTAATGACACAAAACACCTATCGGATGCAGAAGATTGGTTAGAAACCCTAATTGGACAAGATTAAGTTTAGGGAGGACGAAAATGACCTAAATGTTCATCTAATGACACAAAACACTTATTGGATGCACAAGATTGGTCAGAAACCCTAATTGGACAAGATTAAGTTTAGGGAGAACGAAAATGACCTTAATGTTCATCCAATGACACTAATACACCTATTGGATGCACAAGATTGGTTAAAAACCGTAATTGGACAAGATTAAGTGTAGGGAGGACGAAAATGACCTAAATTTTAATCCAATGACACAAAACACCTATTGGATGCACAAGATTGGTTAAAAACCCTAATTGGACAAGAATTAGCCTAGGGAGGAGGAAAATGACCTAAATGTTCATCCAATGACACAAAACACCTATTGGATGCACAAGATTGGTTAAAAACCCTAATTGGACAAGAATTAGCCTAGGGAGTACAAAAATGACCTAATTGTTCATCCAATGACACAAAACACCTATGGATGCACAAGATTGGTTAGAAACCCTAATTGGACAAGAATTAGCCTAGGGAGGACGAAAATGACCTAATTGTTCATCCAATGACACAAAACACCTATGGATGCACAAGATTGGTTAAAAACCCTAATTGGACAAGAATTAGCCTAGGGAGGACGAAAATGACCTAAATGTTCATCCAATGACACAAAACACTTATTGGATGCACAAGATTGGTTAAAAACCCTAATTGGACAAGAATTAGCCTAGGGAGGACGAAAATGACCTAAATATTCATCCAATGACACAAATACACCTATTGGATGCACAAGATTGGTTAAAAACCCTAATTGGACAAGAATTAGCCTAGGGAGGACGAAAATGACTTAATTGTTCATCCAATGACACAAAAACACCTATTGGATGCAAAAGATTTGTTAGATACCCTAATTGGACAAGATTAAGTTTAGGGAGGACGAAAATGACGTAAATGTTCATCCAATGACACAAAACACCTATTCGATGCACAAGATTGGTTAAAAACCCTAATTGGACAAGAATTAGACTAGGGAGTACAAAAATGAACTAAATGTTCATCTAATGACACAAAACACCTATCGGATGCAGAAGATTGGTTAAAAACCCTAATTGGACAAGATTAAGTTTAGGGAGGACGAAAATGACCTAATTGTTCATCCAATGACACAAAACACCTATTGGATGCACAAGATTGGTTAAAAACCCTAATTGGACAAGATTAAGTGTAGGGAGGACGAAAATGACCTAAATGTTCATCAAATGACACAAAACACCAATTGGATGCACAAGATTGGTAAAAAACCCTAATTGGACAAGATTAAGTGTAGGGAGGACGAAAATGACCTAAATTTTTATCCAATGACACAAAACACCTATTGGATGCACAAGATTGGTTAAAAACCCTAATTGGACAAGAATTAGCCTAGGGAGGAGGAAAATGACCTAAATGTTCATCCAATGACACAAAACACCTATTGGATGCACAAGATTGGTTAAAAACCCTAATTGGACAAGAATTAGCCTAGGGAGTACAAAAATGACCTAATTGTTCATCCAATGACACAAAACACCTATGGATGCACAAGATTGGTTAGAAACCCTAATTGGACAAGAATTAGCCTACGGAGGACGAAAATGACCTAAATGTTCATCCAATGACACAAAACACCTATTAGATGCACAAGATTGGTTAAAAACCCTAATTGGACAAGAATTAGCCTAGGGAGGAGGAAAATGACCTAAATGTTCATCCAATGACACAAAACACCTATTGGATGCACAAGATTGGTTAAAAACCCTAATTGGACAAGAATTAGCCTAGGGAGTACAAAAATGACCTAATTGTTCATCCAATGACACAAAACACCTATGGATGCAGAAGATTGGTTAGAAACCCTAATTGGACAAGAATTAGCCTAGGGAGGACGAAAATGACCTAAATGTTCATCCAATGACACAAAACACCTATTAGATGCACAAGATTGGTTAAAGACCCTAATTGGACAAGAATTAGCCTAGGGAGGACGAAAATGACCTAAATGTTCATCTAATGACACAAAACACCTATCGGATGCAGAAGATTGGTTAGAAACCCTAATTGGACAAGATTAAGTTTAGGGAGGACGAAAATGACCTAATTGTTCATCCAATGACACAAAACACCTATTGGATGCACAAGATTGGTTAAAAACCCTAATTGGACAAGATTAAGTGTAGGGAGGACGAAAATGACCTAAATGTTCATCGAATGACACAAAACACCAATTGGATGCACAAGATTGGTAAAAAAACCCTAATTGGACAAGATTAAGTGTAGGGAGGACGAAAATGACCTAAATTTTCATCCAATGACACAAAACACCTATTGGATGCACAAGATTGATTAAAAACCCTAATTGGACAAGAATTAGCCTAGGGAGGAGGAAAATGACCTAAATGTTCATCCAATGACACAAAACACCTATTGGATGCACAAGATTGGTTAAAAACCCTAATTGGACAAGAATTAGCCTAGGGAGTACAAAAATGACCTAATTGTTCATCCAATTACACAAAACACCTATGGATGCACAAGATTGGTTAGAAACCCTAATTGGAAAAGAATTAGCCTAGGGAGGACGAAAATGACCTAAATGTTCATCCAATGACACAAAACACCTATTAGATGCACAAGATTGGTTAAAAACCCTAATTGGACAAAAATTAGCCTAGGGAGGACGAAAATGACCTAAATGTTCATCTAATGACACAAAACACCTATCGGATGCAGAAGATTGGTTAGAAACCCTAATTGGACAAGATTAAGTTTAGGGAGGACGAAAATGACCTAAATGTTCATCTAATGACACAAAACACTTATTGGATGCCCAAGATTGGTCAGAAACCCTAATTGGACAAGATTAAGTTTAGGGAGAACGAAAATGACCTTAATGTTCATCCAATGACACTAATACACCTATTGGATGCACAAGATTGGTTAAAAACCCTAATTGGACAAGATTAAGTGTAGGGAGGACGAAAATGACCTAAATTTTCATGCAATGACACAAAACACCTATTGGATGCACAAGATTGGTTAAAAACCCTAATTGGACAACAATTAGCCTAGGGAGGACGAAAATGACCTAATTGTTCATCCAATGACACAAAAACACCTATTGGATGCACAAGATTGGTTAGAAACCCTAATTGGACAAGAATTAGCCTACGGAGGACGAAAATGACCTAAATGTTCATCCAATGACACAAAACACCTATTGGATGCACAAGATTGGTTAAAAACCCTAATTGGACAAGAATTAGCCTAGGGAGGACGAAAATGACCTAAATATTCATCCAATGACACAAATACACCTATTGGATGCACAAGATTGGTTAAAAACCCTAATTGGACAAGAATTTGCCAATGGAAGACGAAAATAACCTAATTGTTCATCCATTGACACAAAAACACCTATTGGATGCACAAGATTGGTTAGAAACCCTAATTGGACAAGAATTAGCCTAGGGAGGACGAAAATGACCTAAATGTTCATCCAATGACACAAAACACCTATTGGATGCACAAGATTGGTTAAAAACCCTAATTGGACAAGAATTAGCCTAGGGAGGACGGAAATGACTTAATTGTTCATCCAATGACACAAAAACACCTATTGGATGCAAAAGATTTGTTAGAAACCCTAATTGGAAAAGATTAAGTTTAGGGAGGACGAAAATGACCTAATTGTTCATCCAATGACACAAAACACCTATTGGATGCAAAAGATTGGTTAGAAACCCTAATTGGACAAGCATAAGCCTAGGGAGGACGAAAATGACCTAATTGTTCATCAAATGACACAAAACACCTATGGATGCACAAGATTGGTTAAAAACCCTAATTGGACAAGAATTATCCTAGGGTGGACGAAAATGACCTAAATGTTCATCCAATGACACAAAACACCTATTAGATGCACAAGATTGGTTAAAAACCCTAATTGGACAAGAATTAGCCTAGGGAGGACGAAAATGACCTAAATGTTCATCTAATGACACAAAACACCTATCGGATGCAGAAGATTTGTTAGAAACCCTAATTGGACAAGATTAAGTTTAGGGAGGACGAAAATGACCTAAATGTTCATCTAATGAAACAAAACACTTATTGGATGCACAAGATTGGTCAGAAATCCTAATTGGACAAGATTAAGTTTAGGGAGAACGAAAATGACCTAAATGTTCATCCAATGACACTAATACACCTATTGGATGCACAAGATTGGTTAAAAACCCTAATTGGACAAGATTAAGTGTAGGGAGGACGAAAATGACCTAAATTTTCATCCAATGACACAAAACACCTATTGGATGCACAAGATTGGTTAAAAACCCTAATTGGACAAGAATTAGCCTAGGGAGGACGAAAATGACCTAAATGTTCATCCAATGACACAAAACACCTATCGGATGCAGAAGATTAGTTAGAAACCCTAATTGGACAAGATTAAGTTTAGGGAGGACGAAAATGACCTATATGTTCATCTAATGACACAAAACACTTACTGGATGCACAAGATTGGTCAGAAACCCTAATTGGACAAGATTAAGTTTAGGGAGAACGAAAATGACCTAAATGTTCATCCAATGACACTAATACACCTATTGGATGCACAAGATTGGTTAAAAACCCTAATTGGACAAGATTAAGTGTAGGAAGTACGAAAATGACCTAAATTTTCATCCAATGACACAAAACACCTATTGGATGCACAAGATTGGTTAAAAACCCTAATTGGACAAGAATTAGCCAAGGGAGGAGGAAAATGACCTAAATGATCATCCAATGACACAAAACACCTATTGGATGCACAAGATTGGTTAAAAACCCTAATTGGACAAGAATTAGCCTAGGGAGTACAAAAATGACCTAATTGTTCATCCTATGACACAAAACACCTATGGATGCACAAGATTGGTTAGAAACTCTAATTGGACAAGAATTAGCCTAGGGAGGACGAAAATGACCTAAATGTTCATCCAATGACACAAAACACCTATTAGATGCACAAGATTGGTTAAAAACCCTAATTGGACAAGAATTAGCCTAGGGAGGAGGAAAATGACCTAAATGTTCATCCAATGACACAAAACACCTATTGGATGCACAAGATTGGTTAAAAACCCTAATTGGACAAGAATTAGCCTAGAGAGTACAAAAATGACCTAAATGTTCATCCAATGACACAAAACACCTATCGGATGCAGAAGATTGGTTAGAAACCCTAATTGGACAAGATAAAGTTTAGGGAGGACGAAAATGACCTAATTGTTCATCCAATGACACAAAACACCTATTGGATGCACAAGATTGGTTAAAAACCCTAACTGGACAAGATTAAGTGTAGGGAGGACGAAAATGACCTAAATGTTCATCGAATGACACAAAACACCAATTGGATGCACAAGATTGGTAAAAAACCCTAATTGGACAAGAATTAGCCTAGGTAGGACGAAAAGGACCTAAATGTTCATCCAACGACACAAAACAACTATTGGATGCACAAGATTGGTTAAAAACCCTAATTGGACAAGAATTAGCCTAGGGAGGACGAAAATGACCAAAATATTCATCCAATGACACAAATACACCTATTGGATGAACAAGATTGGTTAAAAACCCTAATTGGACAAGAATTAGCCTAGGGAGGACGAAAATGACTTCATTGTTCATCCAATGACACAAAAACACCTATTAGATGCAAAAGATTTGTTAGAAACCTTAATTGGAAAAGATTAAGTTTAGGGAGGACGAAAATAACCTAATTGTTCATCCAATGACACAAAACACCTATTGGATGCAAAACATTGGTTAGAAACCCTAATTTGACAACCATAAGCCTAGGGAGGACTAAAATGACCTAAATGTTCATCCAATGACACTAATACACCTATTGGATGCACAAGATTGGTTAAAAACCCTAATTGGACAAGAATTAGCCTAGGGAGGACGAAAATGACTTAATTGTTCATCCAATGACACAAAAACACCTATTGGATGCAAAAGATTTGTTAGAAACCCTAATTGGAAAAGATTAAGTTTAGGGAGGACGAAAATGACCTAATTGTTCATCCAATGACACAAAACACCTATTGGATGCAAAAGATTGGTTAGAAACCCTAATTGGACAAGCATAAGCCTAGGGAGGACGAAAATGACCTAATTGTTCATCAAATGACACAAAACACCTATGGATGCACAAGATTGGTTAAAAACCCTAATTGGACAAGAATTATCCTAGGGAGGACGAAAATGACTTAATTGTTCATCCAATGACACAAAAACACCTATTGGATGCAAAAGATTTGTTAGAAACCCTAATTGGAAAAGATTAAGTTTAGGGAGGACGAAAATGACCTAATTGTTCATCAAATGACACAAAACACCTATGGATGCACAAGATTGGTTAAAAACCCTAATTGGACAAGAATTAGCCTAGGGAGGACGAAAATGACCTAAATGTTCATCTAATGACACAAAACACCTATCGGATGCAGAAGATTGGTTAGAAACCCTAATTGGACAAGATTAAGTTTAGGGAGGACGAAAATGACCTAATTGTTCATCCAATGACACAAAACACCTATTGGATGCACAAGATTGGTTAAAAACCCTAATTGGACAAGATTAAGTGTAGTGAGGACGAAAATGACCTAAATGTTCATCGAATGACACAAAACACCAATTGGATGCACAAGATTGTTAAAAAACCCTAATTGGACAAGATTAAGTGTAGGGAGGACGAAAATGACCTAAATTTTTATCCAATGACACAAAACACCTATTGGATGCACAAGATTGGTTAAAAACCCTAATTGGACAAGAATTAGCCTAGGGAGGAGGAAAATGACCTAAATGTTCATCCAATGACACAAAACACCTATTGGATGCACAAGATTGGTTAAAAACCCTAATCGGACAAGAATTAGCCTAGGGAGTACAAAAATGACCTAATTGTACATCCAATGACATAAAACACCTATGGATGCACAAGATTGGTTAGAAACCCTAATTGGACAAGAATTAGCCTACGGAGGACGAAAATGACCTAAATGTTCATCCAATGACACAAAACACCTATTAGATGCACAAGATTGGTTAAAAACCCTAATTGGACAAGAATTAGCCTAGGGAGGAGGAAAATGACCTAAATGTTCATCCAATGACACAAAACACCTATTGGATGCACAAGATTGGTTAAAAACCCTAATTGGACAAGAATTAGCCTAGGGAGTACAAAAATGACCTAATTGTTCATCCAATGACACAAAACACCTATGGATGCAGAAGATTGGTTAGAAACCCTAATTGGACAAGAATTAGCCTAGGGAGGACGAAAATGACCTAAATGTTCATCCAATGACACAAAACACCTATTAGATGCACAAGATTGGTTAAAGACCCTAATTGGACAAGAATTAGCCTAGGGAGGACGAAAATGACCTAAATGTTCATCTAATGACACAAAACACCTATCGGATGCAGAAGATTGGTTAGAAACCCTAATTGGACAAGATTAAGTTTAGGGAGGACGAAAATGACCTAAATGTTCATCTAATGACACAAAACACTTATTGGATGCACAAGATTGGTCAGAAACCCTAATTGGACAAGATTAAGTTTAGGGAGAACGAAAATGACCTTAATGTTCATCCATTGACACTAATACACCTATTGGATGCACAAGATTGGTTAAAAACCGTAATTGGACAAGATTAAGTGTAGGGAGGACGGAAATGACCTAAATTTTCATCCAATGACACAAAACACCTATTGGATGCACAAGATTGGTTAAAAACCCTAATTGGACAAGAATTAGCCTAGGGAGGAGGAAAATTACCTAAATGTTCATCCAATGACACAAAACACCTATTGGATGCTCAAGATTGGTTAAAAACCCTAATTGGACAAGAATTAGCCTAGGGAGTACAAAAATGACCTAATTGTTCATCCAATGACACAAAACACCTATGGATGCACAAGATTGGTTACAAACCCTAATTGGACAAGAATTAGCCTAGGGAGGACGAAAGTGACCTAAATGTTCATCCAATGACACAAAACACCTGTTGGATGCACAAGATTGGTTAAAAACCCTAATTGGACAAGAATTAGCCTAGGGAGGACGAAAATGACCTAAATATTCATCCAATGACACAAATACACCTATTGGATGCACAAGATTGGTTAAAAACCCTAATTGGACAAGAATTAGCCTAGGGAGGACGAAAATGACTTAATTGTTCATCCAATGACACAAAAACACCTATTGGATGCAAAAGATTTGTTAGATACCCTAATTGGACAAGATTAAGTTTAGGGAGGACGAAAATGACGTAAATGTTCATCCAATGACACAAAACACCTATTCGATGCACAAGATTGGTTAAAAACCCTAATTGGACAAGAATTAGACTAGGGAGTACAAAAATGACCTAAATGTTCATCTAATGACACAAAACACCTATCGGATGCAGAAGATTGGTTAAAAACCCTAATTGGACAAGATTAAGTTTAGGGAGGACGAAAATGACCTAATTGTTCATCCAATGACACAAAACACCTATTGGATGCACAAGATTGGTTAAAAACCCTAATTGGACAAGATTAAGTGTAGGGAGGACGAAAATGACCTAAATGTTCATCGAATGACACAAAACACCAATTGGACGCACAAGATTGGTAAAAAACCCTAATTGGACAAGATTAAGTGTAGGGAGGACGAAAATGACCTAAATTTTTATCCAATGACACAAAACACCTATTGGATGCACAAGATTGGTTAAAAACCCTAATTGGACAAGAATTAGCCTAGGGAGGAGGAAAATGACCTAAATGTTCATCCAATGACACAAAACACCTATTGGATGCACAAGATTGGTTAAAAACCCTAATTGGACAAGAATTAGCCTAGGGAGTACAAAAATGACCTAATTGTTCATCCAATGACACAAAACACCTATGGATGCACAAGATTGGTTAGAAACCCTAATTGGACAAGAATTAGCCTACGGAGGACGAAAATGACCTAAATGTTCATCCAATGACACAAAACACCTATTAGATGCACAAGATTGGTTAAAAACCCTAATTGGACAAGAATTAGCCTAGGGAGGACGAAAATGACCTAAATGTTCATCCAATGACACAAAACACCTATCGGATGCAGAAGATTAGTTAGAAACCCTAATTGGACAAGATTAAGTTTAGGGAGGACGAAAATGACCTATATGTTCATCTAATGACACAAAACACTTATTGGATGCACAAGATTGGTCAGAAACCCTAATTGGACAAGATTAAGTTTAGGGAGAACGAAAATGACCTAAATGTTCATCCAATGACACTAATACACCTATTGGATGCACAAGATTGGTTAAAAACCCTAATTGGACAAGATTAAGTGTAGGAAGGACGAAAATGACCTAAATTTTCATCCAATGACACAAAACACCTATTAGATGCACAAGATTGGTTAAAAACCCTAATTGGACAAGAATTAGCCTAGGGAGGACGAAAATGACCTAAATGTTCATCCAATGACACAAAACACCTATCGGATGCAGAAGATTAGTTAGAAACCCTAATTGGACAAGATTAAGTTTAGGGAGGACGAAAATGACCTATATGTTCATCTAATGACACAAAACACTTACTGGATGCACAAGATTGGTCAGAAACCCTAATTGGACAAGATTAAGTTTAGGGAGAACGAAAATGACCTAAATGTTCATCCAATGACACTAATACACCTATTGGATGCACAAGATTGGTTAAAAACCCTAATTGGACAAGATTAAGTGTAGGAAGGACGAAAATGACCTAAATTTTCATCCAATGACACAAAACACCTATTGGATGCACAAGATTGGTTAAAAACCCTAATTGGACAAGAATTAGCCAAGGGAGGAGGAAAATGACCTAAATGTTCATCCAATGACACAAAACACCTATTGGATGCACAAGATTGGTTAAAAACCCTAATTGGACAAGATTAAGTTTAGGGAGAACGAAAATGACCTAAATGTTCATCCAATGACACTAATACACCTATTGGATGCACAAGATTGGTTAAAAACCCTAATTGGACAAGATTAAGTGTAGGGAGGACGAAAATGACCTAAATTTTCATCCAATGACACAAAACACCTATTGGATGCACAAGATTGGTTAAAAACCCTAATTGGACAAGAATTAGCCTAGGGAGGAGGAAAATGACCTAAATGTGCATCCAATGACACAAAACACCTATTGGATGCACAAGATTGGTTAAAAACCCTAATTGGACAAGAATTAGCCTAGGGAGTACAAAAATGACCTAATTGTTCATCCAATGACACAAAACACCTATGGATGCACAAGATTGGTTAGAAACCCTAATTGGACAAGAATTAGCCTACGGAGGACGAAAATGACCTAAATGTTCATCCAATGACACAAAACACCTATTAGATGCACAAGATTGGTTAAAAACCCTAATTGGACAAGAATTAGCCTAGGGAGGAGGAAAATGACCTAAATGTTCATCCAATGACACAAAACACCTATTGGATGCACAAGATTGGTTAAAAACCCTAATTGGACAAGAATTAGCCTAGGGAGTACAAAAATGACCTAATTGTTCATCCAATGACACAAAACACCTATGGATGCAGAAGATTGGTTAGAAACCCTAATTGGACAAGAATTAGCCTAGGGAGGACGAAAATGACCTAAATGTTCATCCAATGACACAAAACACCTATTAGATGCACAAGATTGGTTAAAGACCCTAATTGGACAAGAATTAGCCTAGGGAGGACGAAAATGACCTAAATGTTCATCTAATGACACAAAACACCTATCGGATGCAGAAGATTGGTTAGAAACCCTAATTGGACAAGATTAAGTTTAGGGAGGACGAAAATGACCTAAATGTTCATCTAATGACACAAAACACTTATTGGATGCACAAGATTGGTCAGAAACCCTAATTGGACAAGATTAAGTTTAGGGAGAACGAAAATGACCTTAATGTTCATCCATTGACACTAATACACCTATTGGATGCACAAGATTGGTTAAAAACCGTAATTGGACAAGATTAAGTGTAGGGAGGACGGAAATGACCTAAATTTTCATCCAATGACACAAAACACCTATTGGATGCACAAGATTGGTTAAAAACCCTAATTGGACAAGAATTAGCCTAGGGAGGAGGAAAATTACCTAAATGTTCATCCAATGACACAAAACACCTATTGGATGCTCAAGATTGGTTAAAAACCCTAATTGGACAAGAATTAGCCTAGGGAGTACAAAAATGACCTAATTGTTCATCCAATGACACAAAACACCTATGGATGCACAAGATTGGTTACAAACCCTAATTGGACAAGAATTAGCCTAGGGAGGACGAAAGTGACCTAAATGTTCATCCAATGACACAAAACACCTGTTGGATGCACAAGATTGGTTAAAAACCCTAATTGGACAAGAATTAGCCTAGGGAGGACGAAAATGACCTAAATATTCATCCAATGACACAAATACACCTATTGGATGCACAAGATTGGTTAAAAACCCTAATTGGACAAGAATTAGCCTAGGGAGGACGAAAATGACTTAATTGTTCATCCAATGACACAAAAACACCTATTGGATGCAAAAGATTTGTTAGATACCCTAATTGGACAAGATTAAGTTTAGGGAGGACGAAAATGACGTAAATGTTCATCCAATGACACAAAACACCTATTCGATGCACAAGATTGGTTAAAAACCCTAATTGGACAAGAATTAGCCTAGGGAGTACAAAAATGACCTAATTGTTCATCCAATGACACAAAACACCTATTGGATGCACAAGATTGGTTAGAAACCCTAATTGGACAAGAATTAGCCTAGGGAGGACGAAAATGACCTAAATGTTCATCCAATGACACAAAACACCTATTAGATGCACAAGATTGGTTAAAAACCCTAATTGGACAAGAATTAGCCTAGGGAGGACGAAAATGACCTAAATGTTCATCCAATGACACAAAACACCTATCGGATGCAGAAGATTAGTTAGAAACCCTAATTGGACAAGATTAAGTTTAGGGAGGACGAAAATGACCTATATGTTCATCTAATGACACAAAACACTTACTGGATGCACAAGATTGGTCAGAAACCCTAATTGGACAAGATTAAGTTTAGGGAGAACGAAAATGACCTAAATGTTCATCCAATGACACTAATACACCTATTGGATGCACAAGATTGGTTAAAAACCCTAATTGGACAAGATTAAGTGTAGGAAGTACGAAAATGACCTAAATTTTCATCCAATGACACAAAACACCTATTGGATGCACAAGATTGGTTAAAAACCCTAATTGGACAAGAATTAGCCAAGGGAGGAGGAAAATGACCTAAATGATCATCCAATGACACAAAACACCTATTGGATGCACAAGATTGGTTAAAAACCCTAATTGGACAAGAATTAGCCTAGGGAGTACAAAAATGACCTAATTGTTCATCCTATGACACAAAACACCTATGGATGCACAAGATTGGTTAGAAACTCTAATTGGACAAGAATTAGCCTAGGGAGGACGAAAATGACCTAAATGTTCATCCAATGACACAAAACACCTATTAGATGCACAAGATTGGTTAAAAACCCTAATTGGACAAGAATTAGCCTAGGGAGGAGGAAAATGACCTAAATGTTCATCCAATGACACAAAACACCTATTGGATGCACAAGATTGGTTAAAAACCCTAATTGGACAAGAATTAGCCTAGAGAGTACAAAAATGACCTAATTGTTCATCCAATTACACAAAACACCTATGGATGCACAAGATTGGTTAGAAACCCTAATTGGACAAGAATTAGCCTAGGGAGGACGAAAATGACCTAAATGTTCAGCCAATGACACAAAACACCTATTAGATGCACAAGATTGGTTAAAAACCCTAATTGGACAAGAATTAGCCTAGGGAGGACGAAAATGACCTAAATGTTTATCTAATGACACAAAACACCTATCGGATGCAGAAGATTGGTTAGAAACCCTAATTGGACAAGATTAAGTTTAGGGAGGACGAAAATGACCTAAATGTTCATCTAATGACACAAAACACTTATTGGATGCACAAGATTGGTCAGAAACCCTAATTGGACAAGATTAAGTTTAGGGAGAACGAAAATGACCTAAATGTTCATCCAATGACACTAATACACCTATTGGATGCACAAGATTGGTTAAAAACCCTAATTGGACAAGATTAAGTGTAGGGAGGATGAAAATGACCTAAATTTTCATCCAATGACACAAAACACCTATTGGATGCACAAGATTGGTTAAAAACCCTAATTGGACAAGAATTAGCCTAGGGAGGAGGAAAATGACCTAAATGTGCATCCAATGACACAAAACACCTATTGGATGCACAAGATTGGTTAAAAACCCTAATTGGACAAGAATTAGCCTAGGGAGTACAAAAATGACCTAATTGTTCATCCAATGACACAAAACACCTATGGATGCACAAGATTGGTTAGAAACCCTAATTGGACAAGAATTAGCCTACGGAGGACGAAAATGACCTAAATGTTCATCCAATGACACAAAACACCTATTAGATGCACAAGATTGGTTAAAAACCCTAATTGGACAAGAATTAGCCTAGGGAGGAGGAAAATGACCTAAATGTTCATCCAATGACACAAAACACCTATTGGATGCACAAGATTGGTTAAAAACCCTAATTGGACAAGAATTAGCCTAGGGAGTACAAAAATGACCTAATTGTTCATCCAATGACACAAAACACCTATGGATGCAGAAGATTGGTTAGAAACCCTAATTGGACAAGAATTAGCCTAGGGAGGACGAAAATGACCTAAATGTTCATCCAATGACACAAAACACCTATTAGATGCACAAGATTGGTTAAAGACCCTAATTGGACAAGAATTAGCCTAGGGAGGACGAAAATGACCTAAATGTTCATCTAATGACACAAAACACCTATCGGATGCAGAAGATTGGTTAGAAACCCTAATTGGACAAGATTAAGTTTAGGGAGGACGAAAATGACCTAATTGTTCATCCAATGACACAAAACACCTATTGGATGCACAAGATTGGTTAAAAACCCTAATTGGACAAGATTAAGTGTAGGGAGGACGAAAATGACCTAAATGTTCATCGAATGACACAAAACACCAATTGGATGCACAAGATTGGTAAAAAAAGCCTAATTGGACAAGATTAAGTGTAGGGAGGACGAAAATGACCTAAATTTTCATCCAATGACACAAAACACCTATTGGATGCACAAGATTGATTAAAAACCCTAATTGGACAAGAATTAGCCTAGGGAGGAGGAAAATGACCTAAATGTTCATCCAATGACACAAAACACCTATTGGATGCACAAGATTGGTTAAAAACCCTAATTGGACAAGAATTAGCCTAGGGAGTACAAAAATGACCTAATTGTTCATCCAATTACACAAAACACCTATGGATGCACAAGATTGGTTAGAAACCCTAATTGGAAAAGAATTAGCCTAGGGAGGACGAAAATGACCTAAATGTTCATCCAATGACACAAAACACCTATTAGATGCACAAGATTGGTTAAAAACCCTAATTGGACAAAAATTAGCCTAGGGAGGACGAAAATGACCTAAATGTTCATCTAATGACACAAAACACCTATCGGATGCAGAAGATTGGTTAGAAACCCTAATTGGACAAGATTAAGTTTAGGGAGGACGAAAATGACCTAAATGTTCATCTAATGACACAAAACACTTATTGGATGCCCAAGATTGGTCAGAAACCCTAATTGGACAAGATTAAGTTTAGGGAGAACGAAAATGACCTTAATGTTCATCCAATGACACTAATACACCTATTGGATGCACAAGATTGGTTAAAAACCCTAATTGGACAAGATTAAGTGTAGGGAGGACGAAAATGACCTAAATTTTCATGCAATGACACAAAACACCTATTGGATGCACAAGATTGGTTAAAAACCCTAATTGGACAACAATTAGCCTAGGGAGGAGGAAAATTACCTAAATGTTCATCCAATGACACAAAACACCTATTGGATGCACAAGATTGGTTAAAACCCCTAATTGGACAAGAATTAGCCTAGGGAGGACGAAAATGACCTAATTGTTCATCCAATGACACAAAAACACCTATTGGATGCACAAGATTGGTTAGAAACCCTAATTGGACAAGAATTAGCCTACGGAGGACGAAAATGACCTAAATGTTCATCCAATGACACAAAACACCTATTGGATGCACAAGATTGGTTAAAAACCCTAATTGGACAAGAATTAGCCTAGGGAGGACGAAAATGACCTAAATATTCATCCAATGACACAAATACACCTATTGGATGCACAAGATTGGTTAAAAACCCTAATTGGACAAGAATTAGCCAAGGGAGGAGGAAAATGACCTAAATGTTCATCCAATGACACAAAACACCTATTGGATGCACAAGATTGGTTAAAAACCCTAATTGGACAAGAATTAGCCTAGGGAGTACAAAAATGACCTAATTGTTCATCCAATGACACAAAACACCTATGGATGCACCAGATTGGTTAGAAACCCTAATTGGACAAGAATTAGCCTAGGGAGGACGAAAATGACCTAAATGTTCATCCAATGACACAAAACACCTATTAGATGCACAAGATTGGTTAAAAACCCTAATTGGACAAGAATTAGCCTAGGGAGGAGGAAAATGACCTAAATGTTCATCCAATGACACAAAACACCTATTGGATGCACAAGATTGGTTAAAAACCCTAATTGGACAAGAATTAGCCTAGGTAGGACGTAAAGGACCTAAATGTTCATCCAATGACACAAAACACCTATTGGATGCACAAGATTGGTTAGAAACCCTAATTGGACAAGATTAAGTTTAGGGAGGACGAAAATGACGTAAATGTTCATCCAATGACACAAAACACCTATTGGATGCACAAGATTGGTTAAAAACCCTAATTGGACAAGATTAAGTGTAGGGAGGACGAAAATGACCTAAATTTTCATCCAATGACACAAAACACCTATTGGATGCACAAGATTGGTTAAAAACCCTAATTGGACAAGAATTAGCCTAGGGAGTACAAAAATGACCTAAATTTTCATCCAATGACACAAAACACCTATTGGATGCACAAGATTGGTTAAAAACCCTAATTGGACAAGAATTAGCCAAGGGAGGAGGAAAATGACCTAAATGTTCATCCAATGACACAAAACACCTATTGGATGCACAAGATTGGTTAAAAACCCTAATTGGACAAGATTAAGTTTAGGGAGAACGAAAATGACCTAAATGTTCATCCAATGACACTAATACACCTATTGGATGCACAAGATTGGTTAAAAACCCTAATTGGACAAGATTAAGTGTAGGGAGGACGAAAATGACCTAAATTTTCATCCAATGACACAAAACACCTATTGGATGCACAAGATTGGTTAAAAACCCTAATTGGACAAGAATTAGCCTAGGGAGGAGGAAAATGACCTAAATGTTCATCCAATGACACAAAACACCTATCGGATGCAGAAGATTGGTTAGAAACCCTAATTGGACAAGATTAAGTTTAGGGAGGACGAAAATGACCTAATTGTTCATCCAATGACACAAAACACCTATTGGATGCACAAGATTGGTTAAAAACCCTAATTGGACAAGATTAAGTGTAGGGAGGACGAAAATGACCTAAATGTTCATCGAATGACACAAAACACCAATTGGACGCACAAGATTGGTAAAAAACCCTAATTGGACAAGATTAAGTGTAGGGAGGACGAAAATGACCTAAATTTTCATCCAATGACACAAAACACCTATTGGATGCACAAGATTGATTAAAAACCCTAATTGGACAAGAATTAGCCTAGGGAGGAGGAAAATGACCTAAATGTTCATCCAATGACACAAAACACCTATTGGATGCACAAGATTGGTTAAAAACCCTAATTGGACAAGAATTAGCCTAGGGAGTACAAAAATGACCTAATTGTTCATCCAATGGCACAAAACACCTATGGATGCACAAGATTGGTTAGAAACCCTAATTGGACAAGAATTAGCCTAGGGAGGACGAAAATGACCTAAATGTTCATCCAATGACACAAAACACCTATTAGATGCACAAGATTGGTTAAAAACCCTAATTGGACAAGAATTAGCCTAGGGAGGACGAAAATGACCTAAATGTTCATCCAATGACACAAAACACCTATCGGATGCAGAAGATTAGTTAGAAACCCTAATTGGACAAGATTAAGTTTAGGGAGGACGAAAATGACCTATATGTTCATCTAATGACACAAAACACTTATTGGATGCACAAGATTGGTCAGAAACCCTAATTGGACAAGATTAAGTTTAGGGAGAACGAAAATGACCTAAATGTTCATCCAATGACACTAATACACCTATTGGATGCACAAGATTGGTTAAAAACCCTAATTGGACAAGATTAAGTGTAGGGAGGACGAAAATGACCTAAATTTTCATCCAATGACACAAAACACCTATTGGATGCACAAGATTGGTTAAAAACCCTAATTGGACAAGAATTAGCCTAGGGAGGAGGAAAATGACCTAAATGTGCATCCAATGACACAAAACACCTATTGGATGCACAAGATTGGTTAAAAACCCTAATTGGACAAGAATTAGCCTAGGGAGTTCAAAAATGACCTAATTGTTCATCCAATGATAGAAAACACCTATGGATGCACAAGATTGGTTAGAAACCCTAATTGGACAAGAATTAGCCTAGGGAGGACGAAAATGACCTAAATGTTCATCCAATGACACAAAACACTTATTGGATGCACAAGATTGGTTAAAAACCCTAATTGGACAAGAATTAGCCTAGGGAGGACGAAAATGACCTAAATATTCATCCAATGACACAAATACACCTATTGGATGCACAAGATTGGTTAAAAACCCTAATTGGACAAGAATTAGCCTAGGGAGGACGAAAATGACTTAATTGTTCATCCAATGACACAAAAACACCTATTGGATGCAAAAGATTTGTTAGATACCCTAATTGGACAAGATTAAGTTTAGGGAGGACGAAAATGACGTAAATGTTCATCCAATGACACAAAACACCTATTCGATGCACAAGATTGGTTAAAAACCCTAATTGGACAAGAATTAGACTAGGGAGTACAAAAATGAACTAAATGTTCATCTAATGACACAAAACACCTATCGGATGCAGAAGATTGGTTAAAAACCCTAATTGGACAAGATTAAGTGTAGGGAGGACGAAAATGACCTAAATGTTCATCAAATGACACAAAACACCAATTGGATGCACAAGATTGGTAAAAAACCCTAATTGGACAAGATTAAGTGTAGGGAGGACGAAAATGACCTAAATTTTTATCCAATGACACAAAACACCTATTGGATGCACAAGATTGGTTAAAAACCCTAATTGGACAAGAATTAGCCTAGGGAGGAGGAAAATGACCTAAATGTTCATCCAATGACACAAAACACCTATTGGATGCACAAGATTGGTTAAAAACCCTAATTGGACAAGAATTAGCCTAGGGAGTACAAAAATGACCTAATTGTTCATCCAATGACACAAAACACCTATGGATGCACAAGATTGGTTAGAAACCCTAATTGGACAAGAATTAGCCTACGGAGGACGAAAATGACCTAAATGCTCATCCAATGACACAAAACACCTATTAGATGCACAAGATTGGTTAAAAACCCTAATTGGACAAGAATTAGCCTAGGGAGGACGAAAATGACCTAAATGTTCATCCAATGACACAAAACACCTATCGGATGCAGAAGATTAGTTAGAAACCCTAATTGGACAAGATTAAGTTTAGGGAGGACGAAAATGACCTATATGTTCATCTAATGACACAAAACACTTACTGGATGCACAAGATTGGTCAGAAACCCTAATTGGACAAGATTAAGTTTAGGGAGAACGAAAATGACCTAAATGTTCATCCAATGACACTAATACACCTATTGGATGCACAAGATTGGTTAAAAACCCTAATTGGACAAGATTAAGTGTAGGAAGTACGAAAATGACCTAAATTTTCATCCAATGACACAAAACACCTATTGGATGCACAAGATTGGTTAAAAACCCTAATTGGACAAGAATTAGCCAAGGGAGGAGGAAAATGACCTAAATGTTCATCCAATGACACAAAACACCTATTGGATGCACAAGATTGGTTAAAAACCCTAATTGGACAAGAATTAGCCTAGCGAGTACAAAAATGACCTAATTGTTCATCCTATGACACAAAACACCTATGGATGCACAAGATTGGTTAGAAACTCTAATTGGACAAGAATTAGCCTAGGGAGGACGAAAATGACCTAAATGTTCATCCAATGACACAAAACACCTATTAGATGCACAAGATTGGTTAAAAACCCTAATTGGACAAGAATTAGCCTAGGGAGGAGGAAAATGACCTAAATGTTCATCCAATGACACAAAACACCTATTGGATGCACAAGATTGGTTAAAAACCCTAATTGGACAAGAATTAGCCTAGGGAGTACAAAAATGACCTAATTGTTCATCCAATGACACAAAACACCTATGGATGCAGAAGATTGGTTAGAAACCCTAATTGGACAAGAATTAGCCTAGGGAGGACGAAAATGACCTAAATGTTCATCCAATGACACAAAACACCTATTAGATGCACAAGATTGGTTAAAGACCCTAATTGGACAAGAATTAGCCTAGGGAGGACGAAAATGACCTAAATGTTCATCTAATGACACAAAACACCTATCGGATGCAGAAGATTGGTTAGAAACCCTAATTGGACAAGATTAAGTTTAGGGAGGACGAAAATGACCTAAATGTTCATCTAATGACACAAAACACTTATTGGATGCACAAGATTGGTCAGAAACCCTAATTGGACAAGATTAAGTTTAGGGAGAACGAAAATGACCTTAATGTTCATCCATTGACACTAATACACCTATTGGATGCACAAGATTGGTTAAAAACCGTAATTGGACAAGATTAAGTGTAGGGAGGACGGAAATGACCTAAATTTTCATCCAATGACACAAAACACCTATTGGATGCACAAGATTGGTTAAAAACCCTAATTGGACAAGAATTAGCCTAGGGAGGAGGAAAATTACCTAAATGTTCATCCAATGACACAAAACACCTATTGGATGCTCAAGATTGGTTAAAAACCCTAATTGGACAAGAATTAGCCTAGGGAGTACAAAAATGACCTAATTGTTCATCCAATGACACAAAACACCTATGGATGCACAAGATTGGTTACAAACCCTAATTGGACAAGAATTAGCCTAGGGAGGACGAAAGTGACCTAAATGTTCATCCAATGACACAAAACACCTGTTGGATGCACAAGATTGGTTAAAAACCCTAATTGGACAAGAATTAGCCTAGGGAGGACGAAAATGACCTAAATATTCATCCAATGACACAAATACACCTATTGGATGCACAAGATTGGTTAAAAACCCTAATTGGACAAGAATTAGCCTAGGGAGGACGAAAATGACTTAATTGTTCATCCAATGACACAAAAACACCTATTGGATGCAAAAGATTTGTTAGATACCCTAATTGGACAAGATTAAGTTTAGGGAGGACGAAAATGACGTAAATGTTCATCCAATGACACAAAACACCTATTCGATGCACAAGATTGGTTAAAAACCCTAATTGGACAAGAATTAGACTAGGGAGTACAAAAATGACCTAAATGTTCATCTAATGACACAAAACACCTATCGGATGCAGAAGATTGGTTAAAAACCCTAATTGGACAAGATTAAGTTTAGGGAGGACGAAAATGACCTAATTGTTCATCCAATGACACAAAACACCTATTGGATGCACAAGATTGGTTAAAAACCCTAATTGGACAAGATTAAGTGTAGGGAGGACGAAAATGACCTAAATGTTCATCGAATGACACAAAACACCAATTGGACGCACAAGATTGGTAAAAAACCCTAATTGGACAAGATTAAGTGTAGGGAGGACGAAAATGACCTAAATTTTTATCCAATGACACAAAACACCTATTGGATGCACAAGATTGGTTAAAAACCCTAATTGGACAAGAATTAGCCTAGGGAGGAGGAAAATGACCTAAATGTTCATCCAATGACACAAAACACCTATTGGATGCACAAGATTGGTTAAAAACCCTAATTGGACAAGAATTAGCCTAGGGAGTACAAAAATGACCTAATTGTTCATCCAATGACACAAAACACCTATGGATGCACAAGATTGGTTAGAAACCCTAATTGGACAAGAATTAGCCTACGGAGGACGAAAATGACCTAAATGTTCATCCAATGACACAAAACACCTATTAGATGCACAAGATTGGTTAAAAACCCTAATTGGACAAGAATTAGCCTAGGGAGGACGAAAATGACCTAAATGTTCATCCAATGACACAAAACACCTATCGGATGCAGAAGATTAGTTAGAAACCCTAATTGGACAAGATTAAGTTTAGGGAGGACGAAAATGACCTATATGTTCATCTAATGACACAAAACACTTATTGGATGCACAAGATTGGTCAGAAACCCTAATTGGACAAGATTAAGTTTAGGGAGAACGAAAATGACCTAAATGTTCATCCAATGACACTAATACACCTATTGGATGCACAAGATTGGTTAAAAACCCTAATTGGACAAGATTAAGTGTAGGAAGGACGAAAATGACCTAAATTTTCATCCAATGACACAAAACACCTATTGGATGCACAAGATTGGTTAAAAACCCTAATTGGACAAGAATTAGCCAAGGGAGGAGGAAAATGACCTAAATGTTCATCCAATGACACAAAACACCTATTGGATGCACAAGATTGGTTAAAAACCCTAATTGGACAAGATTAAGTTTAGGGAGAACGAAAATGACCTAAATGTTCATCCAATGACACTAATACACCTATTGGATGCACAAGATTGGTTAAAAACCCTAATTGGACAAGATTAAGTGTAGGGAGGACGAAAATGACCTAAATTTTCATCCAATGACACAAAACACCTATTGGATGCACAAGATTGGTTAAAAACCCTAATTGGACAAGAATTAGCCTAGGGAGGAGGAAAATGACCTAAATGTTCATCCAATGACACAAAACACCTATTGGATGCACAAGATTGGTTAAAAACCCTAATTGGACAAGAATATGCCTAGGTAGGACGAAAAGGACCTAAATGTTCATCCAATGACACAAAACACCTATTGGATGCACAAGATTGGTTAGAAACCCTAATTGGACAAGATTAAGTTTAGGGAGGACGAAAATGACGTAAATGTTCATCCAATGACACAAAACACCTATTAGATGCACAAGATTGGTTAGAAACCCTAATTGGACAAGAATTAGCCTAGGGAGGACGAAAATGACCTAATTATTCATCCAATGACACAAAAACACCTATTGGATGCACAAGATAGGTTAGAAACCCTAATTGGACAAGAAGTAGCCAAGGTAGGATAAAAAGGACCTAAATGTTCATCCAATTACACAAAACACCTATTGGATGCAGAATATTGGTTAAAAACCCTAATTGGACAAGATTATGTAAAGGGAGGACGAAAATGACTTAAATATTCTTCCAATGACACAAAACACCGATTGGATGCACAAGATTGGTTAGAAACCCTAATTGGACAAGATTAAGTTTAGGGAGAACGAAAATGACGTAAATGTTCATCCAATGACACAAAACACCTATTAGATGCACAAGATTGGTTAGAAACCCTAATTGGACAAGAATTAGCCTAGGGAGGACGAAAATGACCTAAATGTTCATCCAATGACACAAAACACCTATTAGATGCACAAGATTGGTTAAAAACCCTAATTGGACAAGAATTTGCCAAGGGAAGACGAAAATGACCTAATTGTTCATCCAATGACACAAAAACACCTATTGGATGCACAAGATTGGTTAGAAACCCTAATTGGACAAGAATTAGCCAAGGTAGGACGAAAAGGACCTAAATGTTCATCCAATGACACAAAACACCTATTGGATGCACAATATTGGTTAAAAACCCTAATTGGACAAGATTAAGTAAAGGGAGGACGAAAATGACCTAAATATTCTTCCAATGACACAAAACACCGATTGGATGCACAAGATTGGTTAGAAACCCTAATTGGACAAGATTAAGTTTAGGGAGGACGAAAATGACGTAAATGTTCATCCAATGACACAAAACACCTATTAGATGCACAAGATTGGTTAGAAACCCTAATTGGACAAGAATTAGCCTAGGGAGGACGAAAATGACCTAAATGTTCATCTAATGACACAAAACACCTATCGGATGCAGAAGATTGGTTAGAAACCCTAATTGGACAAGATTAAGTTTAGGGAGGACGAAAATGACCTAATTGTTCATCCAATGACACAAAACACCAATTGGATGCACAAGATTGGTTAAAATACTAATTGGACAAGATTAAGTATAGGGAGGACGAAAATGACCTAAATGTTCATCCAATGACACAAAACACCAATTGGATGCACAAGATTGGTAAAAAACCCTAATTGGACAAGAATTAGCCTAGGTAGGACGAAAAGGACCTAAATGTTCATCCAATGACACAAAACAACTATTGGATGCACAAGATTGGTTAAAAACATTAATTGTACAAGAATTAGCCTAGGGAGGACGAAAATGACCGAATAGTTCATCCAATGAAACAAAAACACATATTGGATGCACAAGATTGGTTAGATACCCTAATTGGACAAGATTAAGTTTAGGGAGGACGAAAATGACCTAAATGTTCATCCAATGACACAAAACACCTATTCGATGCACAAGATTGGTTAAAAACCGTAATTGGACAAGAATTAGCTTAGGGAGGACGAAAATGACCTAAATGTTCATCCAATAACACAAAACACCTATTAGATGCACAAGATTGGTTAAAAACCCTAATTGGACAAGAATTAGCCTAGGGAGGACGAAAATGACCTAAATGTTCATCTAATGACACAAAACACCTATCGGATGCAGAAGATTGGTTAGAAACCCTAATTGGACAAGATTAAGTTTAGGGAGGACGAAAATGACCTAAATGTTCATCTAATGACACAAAACACTTATTGGATGCACAAGATTGGTTAAAAACCCTAATTGGACAAGAATTAGCCTAGGGAGTACAAAAATGACCTAATTGTTCATCCAATGACACAAAACACCTATGGATGCACAAGATTGGTTAGAAACCCTAATTGGACAAGAATTAGCCTAGGGAGGACGAAAATGACCTAAATGTTCATCCAATGACACAAAACACTTATTGGATGCACAAGATTGGTTAAAAACCCTAATTGGACAAGAATTAGCCTAGGGAGGACGAAAATGACCTAAATATTCATCCAATGACACAAATACACCTATTGGATGCACAAGATTGGTTAAAAACCCTAATTGGACAAGAATTAGCCAAGGGAGGAGGAAAATGACCTAAATGTTCATCCAATGACACAAAACACCTATTGGATGCACAAGATTGGTTAAAAACCCTAATTGGACAAGAATTAGCCTAGGGAGTACAAAAATGACCTAATTGTTCATCCAATGACACAAAACACCTATGGATGCACAAGATTGGTTAGAAACCCTAATTGGACAAGAATTAGCCTAGGGAGGACGAAAATGACCTACATGTTCATCCAATGACACAAAACACCTATTGGATGCACAAGATTGGTTAAAAACCCTAATTGGACAAGAATTAGCCTAGGGAGTACAAAAATGACCTAATTGTTCATCCAATGACACAAAACACCTATGGATACACAAGATTGGTTAGAAACCCTAATTGGACAAGAATTAGCCTAGGGAGGACGAAAATGACCTAAATGTTCAGCAAATGACATAAAACACCTATTAGATGCACAAGATTGCTTAAAAACCCTAATTGGACAAGAATTAGCCTAGGGAGGACGAAAATGACCTAAATGTTCATCTAATGACACAAAACACCTATCGGATGCAGAAGATTGGTTAGAAACCCTAATTGGACAAGATTAAGTTTAGGGAGGACGAAAATGACCTAAATGTTCATCTAATGACACAAAACACTTATTGGATGCACAAGATTGGTCAGAAACCCTAATTGGACAAGATTAAGTTTAGGGAGAACGAAAATGACCTAAATGTTCATCCAATGACACTAATACACCTATTGGATGCACAAGATTGGTTAAAAACCCTAATTGGACAAGATTAAGTGTAGGGAGGACGAAAATGACCTAAATTTTCATCCGATGACACAAAACACCTATTGGATGCACAAGATTGGTTAAAAACCCTAAGTGGACAAGAATTAGCCTAGGGAGGAGGAAAATGACCTAAATGTGCATCCAATGACACAAAACACCTATTGGATGCACAAGATTGGTTAAAAACCCTAATTGGACAAGAATTAGCCTAGGGAGTACAAAAATGACCTAATTGTTCATCCAATGACAGAAAACACCTATGGATGCACAAGATTGGTTAGAAACCCTAATTGGACAAGAATTAGCCTAGGGAGGACGAAAATGACCTAAATGTTCATCCAATGACACAAAACACTTATTGGATGCACAAGATTGGTTAAAAACCCTAATTGGACAAGAATTAGCCAAGGGAGGAGGAAAATGACCTAAATGTTCATCCAATGACACAAAACACCTATTGGATGCACAAGATTGGTTAAAAACCCTAATTGGACAAGAATTAGCCTAGGGAGTACAAAAATGACCTAATTGTTCATCCAATGACACAAAACACCTATGGATACACAAGATTGGTTAGAAACCCTAATTGGACAAGAATTAGCCTAGGGAGGACGAAAATGACCTAAATGTTCAGCCAATGACACAAAACACCTATTAGATGCACAAGATTGGTTAAAAACCCTAATTGGACAAGAATTAGCCTAGGGAGGACGAAAATGACCTAAATGTTCATCTAATGACACAAAACACCTATCGGATGCAGAAGATTGGTTAGAAACCCTAATTGGACAAGATTAAGTTTAGGGAGGACGAAAATGACCTAAATGTTCATCTAATGACACAAAACACTTATTGGATGCACAAGATTGGTTAAAAACCCTAATTGGACAAGAATTAGCCTAGGGAGTACAAAAATGACCTAATTGTTCATCCAATGACACAAAACACCTATGGATGCACAAGATTGGTTAGAAACCCTAATTGGACAAGAATTAGCCTAGGGAGGACGAAAATGACCTAAATGTTCATCCAATGACACAAAACACTTATTGGATGCACAAGATTGGTTAAAAACCCTAATTGGACAAGAATTAGCCTAGGGAGGACGAAAATGACCTAAATATTCATCCAATGACACAAATACACCTATTGGATGCACAAGATTGGTTAAAAACCCTAATTGGACAAGAATTAGCCTAGGGAGGACGAAAATGACCTAATTGTTCATCCAATGACACAAAAACACCTATTGGATGCACAAGATTGGTTAGAAACCCTAATTGGACAAGAATTAGCCTAGGGAGGACGAAAAGGACGTAATTGTTCATCCAATGACACAAAAACACCTATTGGATGCACAAGATTGGTTAGAAACCCTAATTGGACAAGAATAAGCCTAGGGAGGACGAAAATGACCTAATTGTTCATCCAATGACACAAAAACACCTATATGGATGCACAAGATTGGTTAGAAACCCTAATTGGACAAGATTAAGTTTAGGGAGGAAGAAGAGGACCAAAATGTTCATCCAATGACACAAAAACACCTATTGGATGCACAAGATTGGTTAAACACCCTAATTGGACAAGAATTAGCCTAGGGAGGACGAAAATGACCTAATTGTTCATCCAATGACACAAAAACACCTATTGGATGCACAAGATTGGTTAGAAACCCTAATTGGACAAGAATTAGCCTAGGGAGGACGAAAATGACCTAATTGTTCATCCATTGACACAAAAACACCTATTTGGATGCACAAGATTGGTTAGAAACCCTAATTGGACAAGATTAAGTGTAGGGAGGACGAAAATGACCTAAATGTTCATCCAATGACACAAAACACCTATTGGATGCACAAGATTGGTTAAAAACCCTAATTGGACAAGAATTAGCCTAGGGAGGACGAAAATGACCTAATTATTCATCCAATGACACAAAAACACGTATTGGATGCACAAGATTGTGTAGAAACCCTAATTGGTCAACATTAAGTTTAGGGAGGACGCAAATGACGTAAATGTTCATGCAATGACACAAAACACCTATTGGATGCACAAGATTGGTTAAAAACCCTAATTGGACAAGAATTAGCCTAGGGAGGACGAAAATGACCTAAATGTTCATCCAATGACACAAAACACCTATTGGATGCACAAGATTGGTTAAAAACCCTAATTGGACAAGAATTAGCCTAGGGAGGACGAAAATGACCTAAATGTTCATCGAATGACACAAAACACCTATTGGATGCACAAGATTGGTTAAAAACCCTAATTGGCCAGAATTACCCTAGGGAGGACGAAAATGACCTAATTGTTCATCCAATGACTCAAACACACCAATTGGATGCACAAGATTGGTTAGAAACCCTAATTGGACAAGATTAAGTTTACGGAGAACGAAAATGACCTAACTGTTCATCCAATGACACAAAACACCTAATGGATGCACAAGATTGGTTAAAAACCCTAATTGGACAAGAATTAGCCTAGGGAGGACGAAAATGACCTAAATGTTCATCCAATGACACAAAACACCTATTGGATGCACAAGATTGGTTAAAAACCCTAATTGGACAAGAATTAGCCTAGGGAGGACGAAAAGGACCTAAATGTTCATCCAATGACACAAAACACCTATTGGATGCACAAGATTGGTTAAAAACTCTAATTGGACAAGATTAAGTGAAGGGAGGACGAAAATGACCTAAATATTCTTCCACTGACACAAAACACCGATTGGATGCACAAGATTGGTTAGAAACCCTAATTGGACAAGAATAAGCCTAGGGAGGACAAAAATGACCTAATTGTTCATCAAATGACACAAAACACCTATTGGATGCACAAGATTGGTTAAAAACCCTAATTGGACAAGATTAAGTGTAGGGAGGACGAAAATGACCTAAATGTTCATCCAATGACACAAAACACCTATTGGATGCACAAGATTGGTTAAAAACCCTAATTGGACAAGAATTATCCTAGGGAGGACGAAAATGATCTAATTGTTCATCCAATTACACTAAAACACCAATTGGATACACAAGATTGGTTAAAAACCCTAATTAGACAAGGTTAAGTGTAGGGATGATGAAAATGACCTAAATATTCATCCAATGACACAAAACACCTATTGGATGCACAAGATTGGTTAAAAACCCTAATTGGACAAGATTAAGTGTAGGGAGGACGAAAATGACCTAAATGTTCATCCAATGACACAAAACACCTATTGGACGCACAAGATTGGTTAAAAACCCTAATTGGACAAGAATTAGCCTAGGGAGGACGAAAATGACCTAAATGTTCATCCAATGACACAAAACACCTATTGGATGCACAAGATTGGTTAAAAACCCTAATTGGACAAGATTAAGTTTAGGGAGGACGAAAATGACCTAATTGTTCATCCAATGACACAAAACACCTATTGGATGCACAAGATTGGTTAAAAACCCTAATTGGACAAGATTAAGTGTAGGGAGGACGAAAATGACCTAAATTTTCATCCAATGACACAAAACACCTATTGGATGCACAAGATTGGTTAAAAACCCTAATTGGACAAGATTAAGTGTAGGGAGGACGAAAATGACCTAAATGTTCATCCAATGACACAAAACACCTATTGGATGCACAAGATTGGTTAAAAACCCTAATTGGACAAGATTAAGTGTAGGCAGGATGAAAATAACCTAAGTGTTCATCCAATGACACAAAACACCTATTGGATGCACAAGATTGGTTAAAAACCCTAATTGGACAAGAATTAGCCTAGGGAGGACGAAAATGACCTAATTGTTCATCCAATGACACAAAACACCTATTGGATGCACAAAATTGGTTAAAAACCCTAATTGGATAAGAATTAGAACTAAGGAGGACGAAAATGACCTAAATGTTCATCCAATGACACAAAACACCTATTGGATGCACAAGATTGGTTAAAAACCCTAATTGGACAAGAATTAGCCTAGGGAGGACGAAAATGATCTAATTGTTCATCCAATGACACAAAAACACCTATTGGATGCACAAGATTGGTTAGAAACCCTAATTGGACAAGATTAAGTTTAGGGAGGACGAAAATGACGTAAATGTTCATCCAATGACACAAAACACCTATTAGATGCACAAGATTGGTTAAAAACACTAATTGGACAAGATTAAGTGTAGGGAGGACGAAAATGACCTAAATGTTCATCCAATGACATCAAACACCTATTAGATGCACAAGATTGGTTAAAAACCCTAATTGGACAAGGATTTGCCTAGCGAGGACAAAAATGACCTAATTGTTCATCCAATGACACAAAAACACCTATTGGATGCACAAGATTGGTTAGAAACCCTAATTGGACAAGATTAAGTTTAGGGAGGACGAAAATGACGTAAATGTTCATCCAATGACACAAAACACCTATTAGATGCACAAGATTGGTTAGAAACCCTAATTGGACAAGAATTAGCCTAGGGAGGACGAAAATGACCTAATTATTCATCCAATGACACAAAAACACCTATTGGATGCACAAGATAGGTTAGAAACCCTAATTGGACAAGAAGTAGCCAAGGTAGGATAAAAAGGACCTAAATGTTCATCCAATTACACAAAACACCTATTGGATGCAGAATATTGGTTAAAAACCCTAATTGGACAAGATTATGTAAAGGGAGGACGAAAATGACTTAAATATTCTTCCAATGACACAAAACACCGATTGGATGCACAAGATTGGTTAGAAACCCTAATTGGACAAGATTAAGTTTAGGGAGAACGAAAATGACGTAAATGTTCATCCAATGACACAAAACACCTATTAGATGCACAAGATTGGTTAGAAACCCTAATTGGACAAGAATTAGCCTAGGGAGGACGAAAATGACCTAAATGTTCATCCAATGACACAAAACACCTATTGGATGCACAAGATTGGTGAAAAACCCTAATTGGACAAGAAGTAGCCTAGGGAGGACGAAAATGACCTAATTGTTCATCCAATGACACAAAAACACCTATTGGATGCAAAAGATTGGTTACAAACCCTAATTGGACAAGATTAAGTTTAGGGAGGACGAAAATGACCTAATTGTTCATCCAATGACACAAAACACCTATTGGATGCACAAGATTGGTTAAAAACCCTAATTGGACAAGATTAAGTGTAGGGAGGACGAAAATGACCTAAATGTTCATCGAATGACACAAAACACCAATTGGATGCACAAGATTGGTAAAAAACCCTAATTGGACAAGAATTAGCCTAGGTAGGACGAAAAGGACCTAAATGTTCATCCAATGACACAAAACAACTATTGGATGCACAAGATTGGTTAAAAACATTAATTGGACAAGAATTAGCCTAGGGAGGAAGAAAATGACCGAATAGTTCATCCAATGACACAAAAACACATATTGGATGCACAAGATTGGTTAGATACCCTAATTGGACAAGATTAAGTTTAGGGAGGACGAAAATGACGTAAATGTTCATCCAATGACACAAAACACCTATTCGATGCACAAGATTGGTTAAAAACCCTAATTGGACAAGAATTAGCCTAGGGAGTACAAAAATGACCTAAATGTTCATCCAATGACACAAAACACCTATTGGATGCACAAGATTGGTAAAAAACCCTAATTGGACAAGAATTAGCCTAGGTAGGACGAAAAGGACCTAAATGTTCATCCAATGACACAAAACAACTATTGGATGCACAAGATTGGTTAAAAACATTAATTGGACAAGAATTAGCTTAGGGAGGACGAAAATGACCGAATAGTTCATCCAATGACACAAAAACACATATTGGATGCACAAGATTGGTTAGATACCCTAATTGGACAAGATTAAGTTTAGGGAGGACGAAAATGACGTAAATGTTCATCCAATGACACAAAACACCTATTCGATGCACAAGATTGGTTAAAAACCCTAATTGGACAAGAATTAGCCTAGGGAGGACGAAAATGACCTAATTGTTCATCCAATGACACAAAAACACCTATTGGATGCACAAGATTGGTTAGAAACCCTAATTGGACAAGAATTAGCCTAGGGAGGACGAAAATGACCTAAATGTTCATCCAATGACACAAAACACCTATTGGATGCACAACATTGGTTAAAAACCCTAATTGGACAAGAATTAGCCTAGGGAGGACGAAAATGACCTAAATATTCATCCAATGACACAAATACACCTATTGGATGCACAAGATTGGTTAAAAACCCTAATTGGACAAGAATTAGCCTAGGGAGGACGAAAATGACTTAATTGTTCATCCAATGACACAAAAACACCTATTGGATGCAAAAGATTTGTTAGAAACCCTAATTGGAAAAGATTAAGTTTAGGGAGGACGAAAATGACCTAATTGTTCATCCAATGACACAAAACACCTATTGGATGCAAAAGATTGGTTAGAAACCCTAATGGGACAAGCATAAGCCTAGGGAGGACGAAAATGCCCTAATTGTTCATCAAATGACACAAAACACCTATCGAAGCACAAGATTGGTTAAAAACTCTAATTGGACAAGAATTAGCCTAGGGAGGATGAAAATGACCTAAATGTTCATCTAATGACACAAAACACCTATCCGATGCAGAAGATTGGTTAGAAACCCTAATTGGACAAGATTAAGTTTAGGGAGGACGAAAATGACCTAATTGTTCATCCAATGACACAAAACACCTATTGGATGCACAAGATTGGTTAAAAACCCTAATTGGACAAGATTAAGTGTAGGGAGGACGAAAATGACCTAAATGTTCATCGAATGACACAAAACACCTATTAGATGCACAAGATTGGTTAAAAACCCTAATTGGACAAGAATTAGCCTAGGGAGGAGGAAAATGACCTAAATGTTCATCCAATGATACAAAACACCTATTGGATGTACAAGATTGGTCAGAAACCCTAATTGGACAAGATTAAGTTTAGGGAGGACGAAAATGACGTAAATGTTCATCCAATGACACAAAACACCTACTAGATGCACAAGATTGGTTAAAAACCCTAATTGGACAAGAATTAGCCTAGGGAGTACAAAAATGACCTAATTGTTCATCCAATGACATAAAACACCTATTGGATGCACAAGATTGGTTAGAAACCCTAATTGGACAAGAATTAGCCTAGGGAGGACAAAAATGACCTAAATGTTCATCCAATGACACAAAACACCTATTAGATGCACAAGATTGGTTAAAAACCCTAATTGGACAAGAATTAGCCTAGGGAAGACGAAAATGACCTAATTGTTCATCCAATGACACAAAAACACCTATTGGATGCACAAGATTGGTTAAAAACCCTAGTTGGACAAGAATTAGCCTAGGTAGGACGAAAAGGACCTACATGTTCATCCAATGACACAAAACACCTATTGGATGCACAAGATTGGTTAAAAACATTAATTGGACAAGAATTAGCCTAGGGAGGACGAAAATGACGTAATTGTTCATCCAATGACACAAAAACACCTATTGGATGCACAAGATTGGTTAGAAACCCTAATTGGACAAGAATTAGCCAAGGTAGGACGAAAAGGACTTAAATGTTCATCCAATGACACAAAACACCTATTGGATGCACAATATTGGTTAAAAACCCTAATTGGACAAGATTAAGTAAAGGGAGGACGAAAATGACCTAAATATTCTTCCAATGACACAAAACTCTGATTGGATGCACAAGATTGGTTAGAAACCATAATTGGACAAGATTAAGTTTAGGGAGGACGAAAATGACGTAAATGTTCATCCAATGACACAAAACACCTATTAGATGCACAAGATTCGTTAGAAACCCTAATTGGACAAGAATTAGCCTAGGGAGGACGAAAATGACCTAAATGTTTATCCAATGACACAAAACACCTATTAGATGCACAAGATTGGTTAAAAACCCTAATTGGACAAGAATTTGCCAAGGGAAGACGAAAATGACCTAATTGTTCATCCAATGACACAAAAACACCTATTGGATGCACAAGATTGGTTAGAAACCCTAATTGGACAAGAATTAGCCTAGGGAGGACGAAAATGACCTAAATGTTCATCCAATGACACAAAATACCTATTGGATGCACAAGATTGGCTAAAAACCCTAATTGGACAAGAATTAGCCTAGGGAGGACGAAAATGACCTAAATGTTCATCCAATGACACAAATACACCTATTGGATGCAAAAGATTTGTTAGAAACCCTAATTGGAAAAGATTAAGTTTAGGGAGGACGAAAATGACCTAATTGTTCATCCAATGACACAAAACACCTATTGGATGCAAAAGATTGGTTAGAAACCCTAATTTGACAAGCATAAGCCTAGGGAGGACGAAAATGACCTAAACGTTCATCCAATGACACTAAAACACCTATTTGATGCACAAGATTGGTTAGAAACCCTAATTGGACAAGCAAAAGCCTAGGGAGGACGAAAATGACCTAATTGTTCATCAAATAACACAAAACACCTATGGATGCCCAAGATTGGTTAAAAACCCTAATTGGACAAGAATTAGCCTAGGGAGGACGAAAATGACCTAAATGTTCATCCAATGACACAAAACACCTATCGGATGCAAAAGATTGGTTAGAAACCCTAATTGGACAAGATAAAGTTTAGGGAGGACGAAAATGACCTAATTGTTCATCCAATGACACAAAACACCTATTGGATGCACAAATTGGTTAAAAACCCTAATTGGACAAGATTAAGTGTAGGGAGAAAGAAAATGACCTAAATGTTCATCGAATGACACAAAACACCAATTGGATGCACAAGATTGGTAAAAAACCCTAATTGGACAAGAATTAGCCTAGGTAGGACGAAAAGGACCTAAATGTTCATCCAATGACACAAAACAACTATTGGATGCACAAGATTGGTTAAAAACATTAATTGGACAAGAATTAGCCTAGGGAGGAAGAAAATGACCGAATAGTTCATCCAATGACACAAAAACACATATTGGATGCACAAGATTGGTTAGATACCCTAATTGGACAAGATTAAGTTTAGGGAGGACGAAAATGACGTAAATGTTCATCCAATGACACAAAACACCTATTCGATGCACAAGATTGGTTAAAAACCCTAATTGGACAAGAATTAGCCTAGGGAGAACGAAAATGACCTAAATGTTCATCCAATAACACAAAACACCTATTAGATGCACAAGATTTGTTAAAAACCCTAATTGGACAAGAATTAGCCTAGGGAGGACGAAAATGACCTAAATGTTCATCTAATGACACAAAACACCTATCGGATGCAGAAGATTGGTTAGAAACCCTAATTGGACAAGATTAAGTTTAGGGAGGACGAAAATGACCTAATTGTTCATCCAATGACACAAAACACCTATTGGATGCACAAGATTGGTTAAAAACCCTAATTGGAAAGATTAAGTGTAGGGAGGACGAAAATGACCTAAATGTTCATCGAATGACACAAAACACCAATTGGATGCACAAGATTGGTAAAAAACCCTAATTGGACAAGATTAAGTGTAGGGAGGACGAAAATGACCTAAATTTTCATCCAATGACACAAAACACCTATTGGATGCACAAGATTGGTTAAAAACCCTAATTGGACAAGAATAAGCCTAGGGAGGAGGAAAATGACCTAAATGTTCATCCAATGACACAAAACACCTATTGGATGCACAAGATTGGTTAAAAACCCTAATTGGACAAGAATTAGCCTAGGGAGTACAAAAATGACCTAATTGTTCATCCAATGACACAAAACACCTATGGATACACAAGATTGGTTAGAAACCCTAATTGGACAAGAATTAGCCTAGGGAGGACGAAAATGACCTAAATGTTCAGCCAATGACACAAAACACCTATTAGATGCACAAGATTGGTTAAAAACCCTAATTGGACAAGAATTAGCCTAGGGAGGACGAAAATGACCTAAATGTTCATCTAATGACACAAAACACCTATCGGATGCAGAAGATTGGTTAGAAACCCTAATTGGACAAGATTAAGTTTAGGGAGGACGAAAATGACCTAAATGTTCATCTAATGACACAAAACACTTATTGGATGCACAAGATTGGTTAAAAACCCTAATTGGACAAGAATTAGCCTAGGGAGTACAAAAATGACCTAATTGTTCATCCAATGACACAAAACACCTATGGATGCACAAGATTGGTTAGAAACCCTAATTGGACAAGAATTAGCCTAGGGAGGACGAAAATGACCTAAATGTTCATCCAATGACACAAAACACCTATTAGATGCACAAGATTGGTTAAAGACCCTAATTGGACAAGAATTAGCCTAGGGAGGACGAAAATGACCTAAATGTTCATCTAATGACACAAAACACCTATCGGATGCAGAAGATTGGTTAGAAACCCTAATTGGACAAGATTAAGTTTAGGGAGGACGAAAATGACCTAAATGTTCATCTAATGACACAAAACACTTATTGGATGCACAAGATTGGTCAGAAACCCTAATTGGACAAGATTAAGTTTAGGGAGAACGAAAATGACCTTAATGTTCATCCATTGACACTAATACACCTATTGGATGCACAAGATTGGTTAAAAACCGTAATTGGACAAGATTAAGTGTAGGGAGGACGGAAATGACCTAAATTTTCATCCAATGACACAAAACACCTATTGGATGCACAAGATTGGTTAAAAACCCTAATTGGACAAGAATTAGCCTAGGGAGGAGGAAAATTACCTAAATGTTCATCCAATGACACAAAACACCTATTGGATGCTCAAGATTGGTTAAAAACCCTAATTGGACAAGAATTAGCCTAGGGAGTACAAAAATGACCTAATTGTTCATCCAATGACACAAAACACCTATGGATGCACAAGATTGGTTACAAACCCTAATTGGACAAGAATTAGCCTAGGGAGGACGAAAGTGACCTAAATGTTCATCCAATGACACAAAACACCTGTTGGATGCACAAGATTGGTTAAAAACCCTAATTGGACAAGAATTAGCCTAGGGAGGACGAAAATGACCTAAATATTCATCCAATGACACAAATACACCTATTGGATGCACAAGATTGGTTAAAAACCCTAATTGGACAAGAATTAGCCTAGGGAGGACGAAAATGACTTAATTGTTCATCCAATGACACAAAAACACCTATTGGATGCAAAAGATTTGTTAGATACCCTAATTGGACAAGATTAAGTTTAGGGAGGACGAAAATGACGTAAATGTTCATCCAATGACACAAAACACCTATTCGATGCACAAGATTGGTTAAAAACCCTAATTGGACAAGAATTAGACTAGGGAGTACAAAAATGACCTAAATGTTCATCTAATGACACAAAACACCTATCGGATGCAGAAGATTGGTTAAAAACCCTAATTGGACAAGATTAAGTTTAGGGAGGACGAAAATGACCTAATTGTTCATCCAATGACACAAAACACCTATTGGATGCACAAGATTGGTTAAAAACCCTAATTGGACAAGATTAAGTGTAGGGAGGACGAAAATGACCTAAATATTCATCCAATGACACAAAACACCTATTGGATGCAAAAGATTGGTTAGAAACCCTAATTGGACAAGAATTAGCTTAGGGAGGACGAAAATCACCTAATTGTTCATCTAATGACACAAAACACCTATCGAAGCACAAGATTGGTTAAAAACCCTAATTGGCAAAGAATTAGCCTAGGGAGGATGAAAATGACCTAAATGTTCATCTAATGACACAAAACACCTATCCGATGCAGAAGATTGGTTAGAAACCCTAATTGGACAAGATTAAGTTTAGGGAGGACGAAAATGACCTAATTGTTCATCCAATGACACAAAACACCTATTGGATGTACAAGATTGGTTAAAAACCCTAATTGGACAAGAATTAGCCTAGGGAGGAGGAAAATGACCTAAATGTTCATCCAATGACACAAAACACCTATTGGATGTACAAGATTGGTCAGAAACCCTAATTGGACAAGATTAAGTTTAGGGAGGACGAAAATGACGTAAATGTTCATCCAATGACACAAAACACCTACTAGATGCACAAGATTGGTTAAAAACCCTAATTGGACAAGAATTAGCCTAGGGAGTACAAAAATGACCTAATTGTTCATCCAATGACACAAAACACCTATTGGATGCACAAGATTGGTTAGAAACCCTAATTGGACAAGAATTAGCCTAGGGAGGACGAAAATGACCTAAATGTTCATCCAATGACACAAAACACCTATTAGATGCACAAGATTGGTTAAAAACCCTAATTGGACAAGAATTAGCCTAGGGAGGACGAAAATGACCTAAATGTTCATCCAATGACACAAAACACCTATCGGATGCAGAAGATTAGTTAGAAACCCTAATTGGACAAGATTAAGTTTAGGGAGGACGAAAATGACCTATATGTTCATCTAATGACACAAAACACTTATTGGATGCACAAGATTGGTCAGAAACCCTAATTGGACAAGATTAAGTTTAGGGAGAACGAAAATGACCTAAATGTTCATCCAATGACACTAATACACCTATTGGATGCACAAGATTGGTTAAAAACCCTAATTGGACAAGATTAAGTGTAGGAAGGACGAAAATGACCTAAATTTTCATCCAATGACACAAAACACCTATTGGATGCACAAGATTGGTTAAAAACCCTAATTGGACAAGAATTAGCCAAGGGAGGAGGAAAATGACCTAAATGTTCATCCAATGACACAAAACACCTATTGGATGCACAAGATTGGTTAAAAACCCTAATTGGACAAGATTAAGTTTAGGGAGAACGAAAATGACCTAAATGTTCATCCAATGACACTAATACACCTATTGGATGCACAAGATTGGTTAAAAACCCTAATTGGACAAGATTAAGTGTAGGGAGGACGAAAATGACCTAAATTTTCATCCAATGACACAAAACACCTATTGGATGCACAAGATTGGTTAAAAACCCTAATTGGACAAGAATTAGCCTAGGGAGGAGGGAAATGACCTAAATGTTCATCCAATGACACAAAACACCTATTGGATGCACAAGATTGGTTAAAAACCCTAATTGGACAAGAATTAGCCTAGGGAGTACAAAAATGACCTAATTGTTCATCCAATGACACAAAACACCTATGGATGCACAAGATTGGTTAGAAACCCTAATTGGACAAGAATTAGCCTAGGGAGGACGAAAATGACCTAAATGTTCATCTAATGACACAAAACACCTATCGGATGCAGAAGATTGGTTAGAAACCCTAATTGGACAAGATTAAGTTTAGGGAGGACGAAAATGACCTAAATGTTCATCGAATGACACAAAACACTAATTGGATGCACAAGATTGGTAAAAAACCCTAATTGGACAAGAATTAGCCTAGGTAGGACGAAAAGGACCTAAATGTTCATCCAATGACACAAAACAACTATTGGATGCACAAGATTGGTTAAAAACATTAATTGGACAAGAATTAGCCTAGGGAGGAGGGAAATGACCTAAATGTTCATCCAATGACACAAAAACACCTATTGGATACACAAGATTGGTTAGAAACCGTAATTGGACAAGATTAAGTTTAGGGAGGACGAAAAAGACCTAAATGTTCATCCAATGACACAAAAACACCTATTGGATGCACAAGATTGGTTAGAAGCACTAATTGGACAAGAATAAGCCTAAGGAGGACGAAAATGACCTAATTGTTCATGCAATGACACAAAACACCTATTGGATGGACAAGATTGGTTAGAAACCCTAATTGGACAAGAATAAGCCTAGGGAGGACGAAAATGACCTAATTGTTCATCCAATGACACAAAACACCTATTGGATGCACAAGATTGGTTAAAAACCCTAATTGGACAAGAATTAGCCTAGGGAGGACGAAAATGACCTAAATGTTCATCGAATGACACAAAACACCAATTGGATGCACAAGATTGGTAAAAAACCCTAATTGGACAAGAATTAGCCTAGGTAGGACGAAAAGGACCTAAATGTTCATCCAATGACACAAAACAACTATTGGATGCACAAGATTGGTTAAAAACATTAATTGGACAAGAATTAGCTTAGGGAGGACGAAAATGACCGAATAGTTCATCCAATGACACAAAAACACATATTGGATGCACAAGATTGGTTAGATACCCTAATTGGACAAGATTAAGTTTAGGGAGGACGAAAATGACGTAAATGTTCATCCAATGACACAAAACACCTATTCGATGCACAAGATTGGTTAAAAACCCTAATTGGACAAGAATTAGCCTAGGGAGTACAAAAATGACCTAATTGTTCATCCAATGACACAAAACACCTATTGGATGCACAAGATTGGTTAGAAACCCTAATTGGACATGAATTAGCCTAGGGAGGACGAAAATGACCTAAATGTTCATCCAATGACACAAAACACCTATTAGATGCACAAGATTGGTTAGAAAACCTAATTGGACAAGAATTTGCCAATGGAAGACGAAAATGACCTAAATATTCATCCAATGACACAAAACACCTATTGGATGCACAAGATTGGTTAAAAACCCTAATTGGACAAGAATTAGCCTAGGGAGGACGAAAATGACTTAATTGTTCATCCAATAACACAAAAACACCTATTGGATGCAAAAGATTTGTTCGAAACCCTAATTGGAAAAGATTAAGTTTAGGGAGGACGAAAATGACCTAATTGTTCATCCAATGACACAAAACACCTATTGGATGCAAAAGATTGGTTAGAAACCCTAATTTGACAACCATAAGCCTAGGGAGGACTAAAATGACATAAATGTTCATCCAATGACACTAATACACCTATTGGATGCACAAGATTGGTTAAAAACCCTAATTGGACAAGAATTAGCCTAGGGAGGACGAAAATGACTTAATTGTTCATCCAGTGACACAAAAACACGTATTGGATGCAAAAGATTTGTTAGAAACCCTAATTGGAAAAGATTAAGTTTAGGGAGGACGAAAATGACCTAATTGTTCATCCAATGACACAAAACACCTATTGGATGCAAAAGAATGGTTAGAAACCCTAATTTGACAAGCATAAGCCTAGGGAGGACTAAAATGACCTAAATGTTCATCCAATGACACTAAAACACCTATTGGATGCACAATATTGGTTAAAAACCCTAATTGGACAAGATTAAGTAAAGGGAGGACGAAAATGACCTAAATATTCTTCCAATGACACAAAACACCGATTGGATGCACAAGATTGGTTAGAAACCCTAATTGGACAAGATTAAGTTTAGGGAGGACGAAAATGACGTAAATGTTCATCCAATGACACAAAACACCTATTAGATGCACAAGATTGGTTAGAAACCCTAATTGGACAAGAATTAGCCTAGGGAGGACGAAAATGACCTAAATGTTCATCTAATGACACAAAACACCTATCGGATGCAGAAGATTGGTTAGAAACCCTAATTGGACAAGATTAAGTTTAGGGAGGACGAAAATGACCTAATTGTTCATCCAATGACACAAAACACCAATTGGATGCACAAGATTGGTTAAAATACTAATTGGACAAGATTAAGTATAGGGAGGACGAAAATGACCTAAATGTTCATCCAATGACACAAAACACCAATTGGATGCACAAGATTGGTAAAAAACCCTAATTGGACAAGAATTAGCCTAGGTAGGACGAAAAGGACCTAAATGTTCATCCAATGACACAAAACAACTATTGGATGCACAAGATTGGTTAAAAACATTAATTGTACAAGAATTAGCCTAGGGAGGACGAAAATGACCGAATAGTTCATCCAATGAAACAAAAACACATATTGGATGCACAAGATTGGTTAGATACCCTAATTGGACAAGATTAAGTTTAGGGAGGACGAAAATGACCTAAATGTTCATCCAATGACACAAAACACCTATTCGATGCACAAGATTGGTTAAAAACCGTAATTGGACAAGAATTAGCTTAGGGAGGACGAAAATGACCTAAATGTTCATCCAATAACACAAAACACCTATTAGATGCACAAGATTGGTTAAAAACCCTAATTGGACAAGAATTAGCCTAGGGAGGACGAAAATGACCTAAATGTTCATCTAATGACACAAAACACCTATCGGATGCAGAAGATTGGTTAGAAACCCTAATTGGACAAGATTAAGTTTAGGGAGGACGAAAATGACCTAAATGTTCATCTAATGACACAAAACACTTATTGGATGCACAAGATTGGTTAAAAACCCTAATTGGACAAGAATTAGCCTAGGGAGTACAAAAATGACCTAATTGTTCATCCAATGACACAAAACACCTATGGATGCACAAGATTGGTTAGAAACCCTAATTGGACAAGAATTAGCCTAGGGAGGACGAAAATGACCTAAATGTTCATCCAATGACACAAAACACCTATTAGATGCACAAGATTGGTTAAAGACCCTAATTGGACAAGAATTAGCCTAGGGAGGACGAAAATGACCTAAATGTTCATCTAATGACACAAAACACCTATCGGATGCAGAAGATTGGTTAGAAACCCTAATTGGACAAGATTAAGTTTAGGGAGGACGAAAATGACCTAAATGTTCATCTAATGACACAAAACACTTATTGGATGCACAAGATTGGTCAGAAACCCTAATTGGACAAGATTAAGTTTAGGGAGAACGAAAATGACCTTAATGTTCATCCATTGACACTAATACACCTATTGGATGCACAAGATTGGTTAAAAACCGTAATTGGACAAGATTAAGTGTAGGGAGGACGGAAATGACCTAAATTTTCATCCAATGACACAAAACACCTATTGGATGCACAAGATTGGTTAAAAACCCTAATTGGACAAGAATTAGCCTAGGGAGGAGGAAAATTACCTAAATGTTCATCCAATGACACAAAACACCTATTGGATGCTCAAGATTGGTTAAAAACCCTAATTGGACAAGAATTAGCCTAGGGAGTACAAAAATGACCTAATTGTTCATCCAATGACACAAAACACCTATGGATGCACAAGATTGGTTACAAACCCTAATTGGACAAGAATTAGCCTAGGGAGGACGAAAGTGACCTAAATGTTCATCCAATGACACAAAACACCTGTTGGATGCACAAGATTGGTTAAAAACCCTAATTGGACAAGAATTAGCCTAGGGAGGACGAAAATGACCTAAATATTCATCCAATGACACAAATACACCTATTGGATGCACAAGATTGGTTAAAAACCCTAATTGGACAAGAATTAGCCTAGGGAGGACGAAAATGACTTAATTGTTCATCCAATGACACAAAAACACCTATTGGATGCAAAAGATTTGTTAGATACCCTAATTGGACAAGATTAAGTTTAGGGAGGACGAAAATGACGTAAATGTTCATCCAATGACACAAAACACCTATTCGATGCACAAGATTGGTTAAAAACCCTAATTGGACAAGAATTAGCCTAGGGAGAACGAAAATGACCTAAATGTTCATCCAATAACACAAAACACCTATTAGATGCACAAGATTTGTTAAAAACCCTAATTGGACAAGAATTAGCCTAGGGAGGACGAAAATGACCTAAATGTTCATCTAATGACACAAAACACCTATCGGATGCAGAAGATTGGTTAGAAACCCTAATTGGACAAGATTAAGTTTAGGGAGGACGAAAATGACCTAATTGTTCATCCAATGACACAAAACACCAATTGGATGCACAAGATTGGTTAAAATACTAATTGGACAAGATTAAGTATAGGGAGGACGAAAATGACCTAAATGTTCATCCAATGACACAAAACACCAATTGGATGCACAAGATTGGTAAAAAACCCTAATTGGACAAGAATTAGCCTAGGTAGGACGAAAAGGACCTAAACGTTCATCCAATGACACAAAACAACTATTGGATGCACAAGATTGGTTAAAAACATTAATTGTACAAGAATTAGCCTAGGGAGGACGAAAATGACCGAATAGTTCATCCAATGAAACAAAAACACATATTGGATGCACAAGATTGGTTAGATACCCTAATTGGACAAGATTAAGTTTAGGGAGGACGAAAATGACCTAAATGTTCATCCAATGACACAAAACACCTATTCGATGCACAAGATTGGTTAAAAACCGTAATTGGACAAGAATTAGCTTAGGGAGGACGAAAATGACCTAAATGTTCATCCAATAACACAAAACACCTATTAGATGCACAAGATTGGTTAAAAACCCTAATTGGACAAGAATTAGCCTAGGGAGGACGAAAATGACCTAAATGTTCATCTAATGACACAAAACACCTATCGGATGCAGAAGATTGGTTAGAAACCCTAATTGGACAAGATTAAGTTTAGGGAGGACGAAAATGACCTAAATGTTCATCTAATGACACAAAACACTTATTGGATGCACAAGATTGGTTAAAAACCCTAATTGGACAAGAATTAGCCTAGGGAGTACAAAAATGACCTAATTGTTCATCCAATGACACAAAACACCTATGGATGCACAAGATTGGTTAGAAACCCTAATTGGACAAGAATTAGCCTAGGGAGGACGAAAATGACCTAAATGTTCATCCAATGACACAAAACACCTATTAGATGCACAAGATTGGTTAAAGACCCTAATTGGACAAGAATTAGCCTAGGGAGGACGAAAATGACCTAAATGTTCATCTAATGACACAAAACACCTATCGGATGCAGAAGATTGGTTAGAAACCCTAATTGGACAAGATTAAGTTTAGGGAGGACGAAAATGACCTAAATGTTCATCTAATGACACAAAACACTTATTGGATGCACAAGATTGGTCAGAAACCCTAATTGGACAAGATTAAGTTTAGGGAGAACGAAAATGACCTTAATGTTCATCCATTGACACTAATACACCTATTGGATGCACAAGATTGGTTAAAAACCGTAATTGGACAAGATTAAGTGTAGGGAGGACGGAAATGACCTAAATTTTCATCCAATGACACAAAACACCTATTGGATGCACAAGATTGGTTAAAAACCCTAATTGGACAAGAATTAGCCTAGGGAGGAGGAAAATTACCTAAATGTTCATCCAATGACACAAAACACCTATTGGATGCTCAAGATTGGTTAAAAACCCTAATTGGACAAGAATTAGCCTAGGGAGTACAAAAATGACCTAATTGTTCATCCAATGACACAAAACACCTATGGATGCACAAGATTGGTTACAAACCCTAATTGGACAAGAATTAGCCTAGGGAGGACGAAAGTGACCTAAATGTTCATCCAATGACACAAAACACCTGTTGGATGCACAAGATTGGTTAAAAACCCTAATTGGACAAGAATTAGCCTAGGGAGGACGAAAATGACCTAAATATTCATCCAATGACACAAATACACCTATTGGATGCACAAGATTGGTTAAAAACCCTAATTGGACAAGAATTAGCCTAGGGAGGACGAAAATGACTTAATTGTTCATCCAATGACACAAAAACACCTATTGGATGCAAAAGATTTGTTAGATACCCTAATTGGACAAGATTAAGTTTAGGGAGGACGAAAATGACGTAAATGTTCATCCAATGACACAAAACACCTATTCGATGCACAAGATTGGTTAAAAACCCTAATTGGACAAGAATTAGACTAGGGAGTACAAAAATGACCTAAATGTTCATCTAATGACACAAAACACCTATCGGATGCAGAAGATTGGTTAAAAACCCTAATTGGACAAGATTAAGTTTAGGGAGGACGAAAATGACCTAATTGTTCATCCAATGACACAAAACACCTATTGGATGCACAAGATTGGTTAAAAACCCTAATTGGACAAGATTAAGTGTAGGGAGGACGAAAATGACCTAAATGTTCATCGAATGACACAAAACACCAATTGGACGCACAAGATTGGTAAAAAACCCTAATTGGACAAGATTAAGTGTAGGGAGGACGAAAATGACCTAAATTTTTATCCAATGACACAAAACACCTATTGGATGCACAAGATTGGTTAAAAACCCTAATTGGACAAGAATTAGCCTAGGGAGGAGGAAAATGACCTAAATGTTCATCCAATGACACAAAACACCTATTGGATGCACAAGATTGGTTAAAAACCCTAATTGGACAAGAATTAGCCTAGGGAGTACAAAAATGACCTAATTGTTCATCCAATGACACAAAACACCTATGGATGCACAAGATTGGTTAGAAACCCTAATTGGACAAGAATTAGCCTACGGAGGACGAAAATGACCTAAATGTTCATCCAATGACACAAAACACCTATTAGATGCACAAGATTGGTTAAAAACCCTAATTGGACAAGAATTAGCCTAGGGAGGAGGAAAATGACCTAAATGTTCATCCAATGACACAAAACACCTATTGGATGCACAAGATTGGTTAAAAACCCTAATTGGACAAGAATTAGCCTAGGGAGTACAAAAATGACCTAATTGTTCATCCAATGACACAAAACACCTATGGATGCACAAGATTGGTTAGAAACCCTAATTGGACAAGAATTAGCCTAGGGAGGACGAAAATGACCTAAATGTTCATCCAATGACACAAAACACCTATTGGATGCACAAGATTGGTTAAAAACCCTAATTGGACAAGAATTAGCCTAGGGAGGACGAAAATGACCTAAATATTCATCCAATGACACAAATACACCTATTGGATGCACAAGATTGGTTAAAAACCCTAATTGGACAAGAATTTGCCAATGGAAGACGAAAATAACCTAATTGTTCATCCATTGACACAAAAACACCTATTGGATGCACAAGATTGGTTAGAAACCCTAATTGGACAAGAATTAGCCTAGGGAGGACGAAAATGACCTAAATGTTCATCCAATGACACAAAACACCTATTGGATGCACAAGATTGGTTAAAAACCCTAATTGGACAAGAATTAGCCTAGGGAGGACGGAAATGACTTAATTGTTCATCCAATGACACAAAAACACCTATTGGATGCAAAAGATTTGTTAGAAACCCTAATTGGAAAAGATTAAGTTTAGGGAGGACGAAAATGACCTAATTGTTCATCCAATGACACAAAACACCTATTGGATGCAAAAGATTGGTTAGAAACCCAAATTGGACAAGCATAAGCCTAGGGAGGACGAAAATGACCTAATGTTTCATCAAATGACACAAAACACCTATGGATGCACAAGATTGGTTAAAAACCCTAATTGGACAAGAATTAGCCTAGGGAGGACGAAAATGACCTAAATGTTCATCTAATGACACAAAACACCTATCGGATGCAGAAGATTGGTTAGAAACCCTAATTGGACAAGATTAAGTTTAGGGAGGACGAAAATGACCTAAATGTTCATCGAATGACACAAAACACCAATTGGATGCACAAGATTGGTAAAAAACCCTAATTGGACAAGAATTAGCCTAGGTAGGACGAAAAGGACCTAAATGTTCATCCAATGACACAAAACAACTATTGGATGCACAAGATTGGTTAAAAACATTAATTGGACAAGAATTATCCTAGGGAGGACGAAAATGACCGAATAGTTCATCCAATGAAACAAAAACACATATTGGATGCACAAGATTGGTTAGATACCCTAATTGGACAAGATTAAGTTTAGGGAGGACGAAAATGACGTAAATGTTCATCCAATGACACAAAACACCTATTCGATGCACAAGATTGGTTAAAAACCCTAATTGGACAAGAATTAGCCTAGGGAGAACGAAAATGACCTAAATGTTCATCCAATAACACAAAACACCTATTAGATGCACAAGATTGGTTAAAAACCCTAATTGGACAAGAATTGGCCTAGGGAGGACGAAAATGACCTAAATGTTCATATAATGACACAAAACACCTATCGGATGCAGAAGATTGGTTAGAAACCCTAATTGGACAAGAATTAGCCTAGGGAGGACGAAAATGACCTAAATGTTCATCTAATGACACAAAACACCTATCGGATGCAGAAGATTGGTTAGAAACCCTAATTGGACAAGATTAAGTTTAGGGAGGACGAAAATGACCTAAATGTTCATCTAATGACACAAAACACTTATTGGATGCACAAGATTGGTCAGAAACCCTAATTGGACAAGATTAAGTTTAGGGAGAACGAAAATGACCTAAATGTTCATCCAATGACACTAATACACCTATTGGATGCACAAGATTGGTTAAAAACCCTAATTGGACAAGATTAAGTGTAGGGAGGATGAAAATGACCTAAATTTTCATCCAATGACACAAAACACCTATTGGATGCACAAGATTGGTTAAAAACCCTAATTGGACAAGAATTAGCCTAGGGAGGAGGAAAATGACCTAAATGTGCATCCAATGACACAAAACACCTATTGGATGCACAAGATTGGTTAAAAACCCTAATTGGACAAGAATTAGCCTAGGGAGTACAAAAATGACCTAATTGTTCATCCAATGACACAAAACACCTATGGATGCACAAGATTGGTTAGAAACCCTAATTGGACAAGAATTAGCCTACGGAGGACGAAAATGACCTAAATGTTCATCCAATGACACAAAACACCTATTAGATGCACAAGATTGGTTAAAAACCCTAATTGGACAAGAATTAGCCTAGGGAGGAGGAAAATGACCTAAATGTTCATCCAATGACACAAAACACCTATTGGATGCACAAGATTGGTTAAAAACCCTAATTGGACAAGAATTAGCCTAGGGAGTACAAAAATGACCTAATTGTTCATCCAATGACACAAAACACCTATGGATGCAGAAGATTGGTTAGAAACCCTAATTGGACAAGAATTAGCCTAGGGAGGACGAAAATGACCTAAATGTTCATCCAATGACACAAAACACCTATTAGATGCACAAGATTGGTTAAAGACCCTAATTGGACAAGAATTAGCCTAGGGAGGACGAAAATGACCTAAATGTTCATCTAATGACACAAAACACCTATCGGATGCAGAAGATTGGTTAGAAACCCTAATTGGACAAGATTAAGTTTAGGGAGGACGAAAATGACCTAAATGTTCATCTAATGACACAAAACACTTATTGGATGCACAAGATTGGTCAGAAACCCTAATTGGACAAGATTAAGTTTAGGGAGAACGAAAATGACCTTAATGTTCATCCATTGACACTAATACACCTATTGGATGCACAAGATTGGTTAAAAACCGTAATTGGACAAGATTAAGTGTAGGGAGGACGGAAATGACCTAAATTTTCATCCAATGACACAAAACACCTATTGGATGCACAAGATTGGTTAAAAACCCTAATTGGACAAGAATTAGCCTAGGGAGGAGGAAAATTACCTAAATGTTCATCCAATGACACAAAACACCTATTGGATGCTCAAGATTGGTTAAAAACCCTAATTGGACAAGAATTAGCCTAGGGAGTACAAAAATGACCTAATTGTTCATCCAATGACACAAAACACCTATGGATGCACAAGATTGGTTACAAACCCTAATTGGACAAGAATTAGCCTAGGGAGGACGAAAGTGACCTAAATGTTCATCCAATGACACAAAACACCTGTTGGATGCACAAGATTGGTTAAAAACCCTAATTGGACAAGAATTAGCCTAGGGAGGACGAAAATGACCTAAATATTCATCCAATGACACAAATACACCTATTGGATGCACAAGATTGGTTAAAAACCCTAATTGGACAAGAATTAGCCTAGGGAGGACGAAAATGACTTAATTGTTCATCCAATGACACAAAAACACCTATTGGATGCAAAAGATTTGTTAGATACCCTAATTGGACAAGATTAAGTTTAGGGAGGACGAAAATGACGTAAATGTTCATCCAATGACACAAAACACCTATTCGATGCACAAGATTGGTTAAAAACCCTAATTGGACAAGAATTAGCCTAGGGAGTACAAAAATGACCTAATTGTTCATCCAATGACACAAAACACCTATTGGATGCACAAGATTGGTTAAAAACCCTAATTGGACAAGATTAAGTGTAGGGAGGACGAAAATGACCTAAATGTTCATCGAATGACACAAAACACCAATTGGATGCACAAGATTGGTAAAAAACCCTAATTGGACAAGATTAAGTGTAGGGAGGACGAAAATGACCTAAATTTTCATCCAATGACACAAAACACCTATTGGATGCACAAGATTGGTTAAAAACCCTAATTGGACAAGAATTGGCCTAGGGAGGACGAAAATGACCTAAATGTTCATATAATGACACAAAACACCTATCGGATGCAGAAGATTGGTTAGAAACCCTAATTGGACAAGATTAAGTTTAGGGAGGACGAAAATGACCTAATTGTTCATCCAATGACACAAAACACCTATTGGATGCACAAGATTGGTTAAAAACCCTAATTGGAAAGATTAAGTGTAGGGAGGACGAAAATGACCTAAATGTTCATCGAATGACACAAAACACCAATTGGATGCACAAGATTGGTAAAAAACCCTAATTGGACAAGATTAAGTGTAGGGAGGACGAAAATGACCTAAATTTTCATCCAATGACACAAAACACCTATTGGATGCACAAGATTGGTTAAAAACCCTAATTGGACAAGAATAAGCCTAGGGAGGAGGAAAATGACCTAAATGTTCATCCAATGACACAAAACACCTATTGGATGCACAAGATTGGTTAAAAACCCTAATTGGACAAGAATTAGCCTAGGGAGTACAAAAATGACCTAATTGTTCATCCAATGACACAAAACACCTATGGATGAACAAGATTGGTTAGAAACCCTAATTGGACAAGAATTAGCCGAGGGAGGACGAAAATGACCTAAATGTTCATCCAATGACACAAAACACCTATTAGATGCACAAGATTGGTTAAAGACCTTAATTGGACAAGAATTAGCCTAGGGAGGACGAAAATGACCTAAATGTTCATCTAATGACACAAAACACCTATCGGATGCAGAAGATTGGTTAGAAACCCTAATTGGACAAGATTAAGTTTAGGGAGGACGAAAATGACCTAAATGTTCATCTAATGACACAAAACACTTATTGGATGCACAAGATTGGTCAGAAACCCTAATTGGACAAGATTAAGTTTAGGGAGAACGAAAATGACCTTAATGTTCATCCAATGACACTAATACACCTATTGGATGCACAAGATTGGTTAAAAACCCTAATTGGACAAGATTAAGTGTAGGGAGGACGAAAATGACCTAAATTTTCATGCAATGACACAAAACACCTATTGGATGCACAAGATTGGTTAAAAACCCTAATTGGACAAGAATTAGCCTAGGGAGGAGGAAAATTACCTAAATGTTCATCCAATGACACAAAACACCTATTGGATGCACAAGATTGGTTAAAAACCCTAATTGGACAAGAATTTGCCAATGGAAGACGAAAATGACCTAATTGTTCATCCAATGACACAAAAACACCTATTGGATGCACAAGATTGGTTAGAAACCCTAATTGGACAAGAATTAGCCTAGGGAGGACGAAAATGACCTAAATGTTCATCCAATGACACAAAACACCTATTGGATGCACAAGATTGGTTAAAAACCCTAATTGGACAAGAATTAGCCTAGGGAGGACGGAAATGACTTAATTGTTCATCCAATGACACAAAAACACCTATTGGATGCAAAAGATTTGTTAGAAACCCTAATTGGAAAAGATTAAGTTTAGGGAGGACGAAAATGACCTAATTGTTCATCCAATGACACAAAACACCTATTGGATGCAAAAGATTGGTTAGAAACCCAAATTGGACAAGCATAAGCCTAGGGAGGACGAAAATGACCTAATTGTTCATCAAATGACACAAAACACCTATGGATGCACAAGATTGGTTAAAAACCCTAATTGGACAAGAATTAGCCTAGGGAGGACGAAAATGACCTAAATGTTCATCTAATGACACAAAACACCTATCGGATGCAGAAGATTGGTTAGAAACCCTAATTGGACAAGATTAAGTTTAGGGAGGACGAAAATGACCTAAATGTTCATCTAATGACACAAAACACTTATTGGATGCACAAGATTGGTTAAAAACCCTAATTGGACAAGAATTAGCCTAGGGAGTACAAAAATGACCTAATTGTTCATCCAATGACACAAAACACCTATGGATGCACAAGATTGGTTAGAAACCCTAATTGGACAAGAATTAGCCTAGGGAGGACGAAAATGACCTAAATGTTCATCCAATGACACAAAACACCTATTAGATGCACAAGATTGGTTAAAAACCCTAATTGGACAAGAATTAGCCTAGGGAGGAGGAAAATGACCTAAATGTTCATCCAATGACACAAAACACCTATTGGATGCACAAGATTGGTTAAAAACCCTAATTGGACAAGAATTAGCCTAGGTAGGACGTAAAGGACCTAAATGTTCATCCAATGACACAAAACACCTATTGGATGCACAAGATTGGTTAGAAACCCTAATTGGACAAGATTAAGTTTAGGGAGGACGAAAATGACGTAAATGTTCATCCAATGACACAATACACCTACTAGATGCACAAGATTGGTTAAAAACCCTAATTGGACAAGAATTAGCCTAGGGAGTACAAAAATGACCTAATTGTTCATCCAATGACACAAAACACCTATTGGATGCACAAGATTGGTTAGAAACCCTAATTGGACAAGAATTAGCCTAGGGAGGACAAAAATGACCTAAATGTTCATCCAATGACACAAAACACCTATGAGATGCACAAGATTGGTTAAAAACCCTAATTGGACAAGATTAAGTTTAGGGAGGACGAAAATGACCTAATTGTTCATCCAATGACACAAAAACACCTATTGGATGCACAAGATTAGTTAAAAACCCTAATTGGACAAGATTAAGTAAAGGGAGGACGAAAATGACCTAAATATTCTTCCAATGACACAAAACACCGATTGGATGCACAAGATTGGTTAGAAACCCTAATTGGACAAGATTAAGTTTAGGGAGGACGAAAATGACGTAAATGTTCATCCAATGACACAAAACACCTATTAGATGCACAAGATTGGTTAGAAACCCTAATTGGACAAGAATTAGCCTAGGGAGGACGAAAATGACCTAAATGTTCATCCAATGACACAAAACACCTATTGGATGCACAAGATTGGTTAAAAACCCTAATTGGACAAGAATTAGCCTAGGGAGGACGAAAAGGACCTAAATGTTCATCCAATGACACAAAACACCTATTGGATGCACAAGATTGGTTAAAAACATTAATTGGACAAGAATTAGCCTAGGGAGGACGAAAATGACCTAATTGTTCATCCAATGACACAAATACACCTATTGGATCCACAAGATTGGTTAGAAACCCTAATTGGACAAGAATTAGCCTAGGGAGGACGAAAATGACCTAAATGTTCATCCAATGACACAAAACACCTATTGGATGCACAAGATTGGTTAAAAACCCTAATTGGACAAGAATTAGCCTAGGTAGGACGAAAAGGACCTAAATGTTCATCCAATGACACAAAACACCTATTGGATGCACAAGATTGGTTAAAAACCCTAATTGGACAAGAATTAGCCTAGGGAGTACAAAAATGACCTAATTGTTCATCCAATGACACAAAACACCTATGGATGCACAAGATTGGTTAGAAACCCTAATTGGACAAGAATTAGCCTAGGGAGGACGAAAATGACCTAAATGTTCATCTAATGACACAAAACACCTATCGGATGCAGAAGATTGGTTAGAAACCCTAATTGGACAAGATTAAGTTTAGGGAGGACGAAAATGACCTAATTGTTCATCCAATGACACAAAACACCTATTGGATGCACAAGATTGGTTAAAAACCCTAATTGGAAAGATTAAGTGTAGGGAGGACGAAAATGACCTAAATGTTCATCGAATGACACAAAACACCAATTGGATGCACAAGATTGGTAAAAACCCTAATTGGACAAGATTAAGTGTAGGGAGGACGAAAATGACCTAAATTTTCATCCAATGACACAAAACACCTATTGGATGCACAAGATTGGTTAAAAACCCTAATTGGACAAGAATTAGCCTAGGGAGGAGGGAAATGACCTAAATGTTCATCCAATGACACAAAACACCTATTGGATGCACAAGATTGGTTAAAAACCCTAATTGGACAAGAATTAGCCTAGGGAGTACAAAAATGACCTAATTGTTCATCCAATGACACAAAACACCTATGGATGCACAAGATTGGTTAGAAACCCTAATTGGACAAGAATTAGCCTAGGGAGGACGAAAATGACCTAAATGTTCATCTAATGACACAAAACACCTATCGGATGCAGAAGATTGGTTAGAAACCCTAATTGGACAAGATTAAGTTTAGGGAGGACGAAAATGACCTAAATGTTCATCGAATGACACAAAACACTAATTGGATGCACAAGATTGGTAAAAAACCCTAATTGGACAAGAATTAGCCTAGGTAGGACGAAAAGGACCTAAATGTTCATCCAATGACACAAAACAACTATTGGATGCACAAGATTGGTTAAAAACATTAATTGGACAAGAATTAGCCTAGGGAGGAGGGAAATGACCTAAATGTTCATCCAATGACACAAAAACACCTATTGGATACACAAGATTGGTTAGAAACCGTAATTGGACAAGATTAAGTTTAGGGAGGACGAAAAAGACCTAAATGTTCATCCAATGACACAAAAACACCTATTGGATGCACAAGATTGGTTAGAAACCTTAATTGGACAAGATTAAGTGTAAGGAGGACGAAAATGACCTAAATATTCATCCAATGACACAAAACACCTATTGGATGCAAAAGATTGGTTAGAAACCCTAATTGGACAAGAATTAGCTTAGGGAGGACGAAAATCACCTAATTGTTCATCTAATGACACAAAACACCTATCGAAGCACAAGATTGGTTAAAAACCCTAATTGGCAAAGAATTAGCCTAGGGAGGATGAAAATGACCTAAATGTTCATCTAATGACACAAAACACCTATCCGATGCAGAAGATTGGTTAGAAACCCTAATTGGACAAGATTAAGTTTAGGGAGGACGAAAATGACCTAATTGTTCATCCAATGACACAAAACACCTATTGGATGCACAAGATTGGTTAAAAACCCTAATTGGACAAGATTAAGTGTAGGGAGGACGAAAATGACCTAAATGTTCATCGAATGACACAAAACACCTATTAGATGCACAATATTGGTTAAAAACCCTAATTGGACAAGAATTAGCCTAGGGAGGAGGAAAATGACCTAAATGTTCATCCAATGACACAAAACACCTATTGGATGTACAAGATTGGTCAGCAACCCTAATTGGACAAGATTAAGTTTAGGGAGGACGAAAATGACGTAAATGTTCATCCAATGACACAAAACACCTACTAGATGCACAAGATTGGTTAAAAACCCTAATTGGACAAGAATTAGCCTAGGGAGTACAAAAATGACCTAATTGTTCATCCAATGACACAAAACACCTATTGGTTGCACAAGATTGGTTAGAAACCCTAATTGGACAAGAATTAGCCTAGGGAGGACAAAAATGACCTAAATGTTCATCCAATGACACAAAACACCTATTAGATGCACAAGATTGGTTAAAAACCCTAATTGGACAAGAATTAGCCTAGGGAAGACGAAAATGACCTAATTGTTCATCCAATGACACAAAAACACCTATTGGATGCACAAGATTGGTTAAAAACCCTAATTGGACAAGAATTAGCCTAGGTAGGACGAAAAGGACCTACATGTTCATCCAATGACACAAAACACCTATTGGATGCACAAAATTGGTTAAAAACATTAATTGGACAAGAATTAGCCTAGGGAGGACGAAAATGACGTAATTGTTCATCCAATGACACAAAAACACCTATTGGATGCACAAGATTGGTTAGAAACCCTAATTGGACAAGAATTAGCCAAGGTAGGACGAAAAGGACCTAAATGTTCATCCAATGACACAAAACACCTATTGGATGCACAATATTGGTTAAAAACCCTAATTGGACAAGATTAAGTAAAGGGAGGACGAAAATGACCTAAATATTCTTCCAATGACACAAAACTCTAATTGGATGCACAAGATTGGGTAGAAACCATAATTGGACAAGATTAAGTTTAGGGAGGACGAAAATGACGTAAATGTTCATCCAATGACACAAAACACCTATTAGATGCACAAGATTCATTAGAAACCCTAATTGGACAAGAATTAGCCTAGGGAGGACGAAAATGACCTAAATGTTTATCCAATGACACAAAACACCTATTAGATGCACAAGATTGGTTAAAAACCCTAATTGGACAAGAATTTGCCAAGGGAAGACGAAAATGACCTAATTGTTCATCCAATGACACAAAAACACCTATTGGATGCACAAGATTGGCTAAAAACCCTAATTGGACAAGAATTAGCCTAGGGAGGACGAAAATGACCTAAATGTTCATCCAATGACACAAATACACCTATTGGATGCACAAGATTGGTTAAAAACCCTAATTGGACAAGAATTAGCCTAGGGAGGACTAAAATGACTTAATTGTTCATCCAATGACACAAAAACACCTATTGGATGCAAAAGATTTGTTAGAAACCCTAATTGGAAAAGATTAAGTTTAGGGAGGACGAAAATGACCTAATTGTTCATCCAATGACACAAAACACCTATTGGATGCAAAAGATTGGTTAGAAACCCTAATTTGACAAGCATAAGCCTAGGGAGGACGAAAATGACCTAAACGTTCATCCAATGACACTAAAACACCTATTTGATGCACAAGATTGGTTAGAAACCCTAATTGGACAAGCAAAAGCCTAGGGAGGACGAAAATGACCTAATTGTTCATCAAATGACACAAAACACCTATGGATGCACAAGATTGGTTAAAAACCCTAATTGGACAAGAATTAGCCTAGGGAGGACGAAAATGACCTAAATGTTCATCCAATGACACAAAACACCTATCGGATGCAAAAGATTGGTTAGAAACCCTAATTGGACAAGATAAAGTTTAGGGAGGACGAAAATGACCTAATTGTTCATCCAATGACACAAAACACCTATTGGATGCACAAGATTGGTTAAAAACCCTAATTGGACAAGATTAAGTGTAGGGAGGACGAAAATGACCTAAATGTTCATCGAATGACACAAAACACCAATTGGATGCACAAGATTGGTTAAAAATCCTAATTGGACAAGAATTAGCCTAGGGAGGACGAAAACGACCTAATTGTTCATCCAATGACACAAAAACACCTATTGGATGCACAAGATTGGTTAGAAACCCTAATTGGACAAGATTAAGTGTAGGGAGGACGTAAATGACCTAAATATTCTTCCAATGACACAAAAACACCTATTGGATGCACAAGATTGGTTAGAAACCCTAATTGGACAAGAATAAGCCTAGGGAGGACGAAAATGACCTAAATGTTCATCTAATGACACAAAACACCTATTGGATGCACAAGATTGGTCAGAAACCCTAATTGGACAAGATTAAGTTTAGGGAGAACGAAAATGACCTAATTGTTCATCCAATGACACAAAAACACCTATTGGATGCACAAGATTGGTTAAAAACCCTAATTGGACAAGATTAAGTGTAGGGAGGACGAAAATGACCTAAATTTTAATCCAATGACACAAAACACCTATTGGATGCACAAGATTGGTTAAAAACCCTAATTGGACAAGAATTAGCCTAGGGAGGACGAAAATGACCTAAATGTTCATCCAATGACACAAAACACCTATTGGATGCACAAGATTGGTTAAAAACCCTAATTGGACAAGAATTAGCCTAGGGAGGACGAAAATGACCTAAATGTTCATCGAATGACACAAAACACCTATTGGATGCACAAGATTGGTTAAAAACCCTAATTGGCCAGAATTACCCTAGGGAGGACGAAAATGACCTAATTGTTCATCCAATGACTCAAACACACCAATTGGATGCACAAGATTGGTTAGAAACCCTAATTGGACAAGATTAAGTTTACGGAGAACGAAAATGACCTAACTGTTCATCCAATGACACAAAACACCTAATGGATGCACAAGATTGGTTAAAAACCCTAATTGGACAAGAATTAGCCTAGGGAGGACGAAAATGACCTAAATGTTCATCCAATGACACAAAACACCTATTGGATGCACAAGATTGGTTAAAAACCCTAATTGGACAAGAATTAGCCTAGGGAGGACGAAAATGACGTAATTGTTCATCCAATGACACAAAAACACCTATTGGATGCACAAGATTGGTTAGAAACCCTAATTGGACAAGAATTAGCCAAGGTAGGACGAAAAGGACCTAAATGTTCATCCAATGACACAAAACACCTATTGGATGCACAATATTGGTTAAAAACCCTAATTGGACAAGATTAAGTAAAGGGAGGACGAAAATGACCTAAATATTCTTCCAATGACACAAAACTCTGATTGGATGCACAAGATTGGTTAGAAACCATAATTGGACAAGATTAAGTTTAGGGAGGACGAAAATGACGTAAATGTTCATCCAATGACACAAAACACCTATTAGATGCACAAGATTCGTTAGAAACCCTAATTGGACAAGAATTAGCCTAGGGAGGACGAAAATGACCTAAATGTTTATCCAATGACACAAAACACCTATTAGATGCACAAGATTGGTTAAAAACCCTAATTGGACAAGAATTTGCCAAGGGAAGACGAAAATGACCTAATTGTTCATCCAATGACACAAAAACACCTATTGGATGCACAAGATTGGTTAGAAACCCTAATTGGACAAGAATTAGCCTAGGGAGGACGAAAATGACCTAAATGTTCATCCAATGACACAAAACACCTATTAGATGCACAAGATTGGTTAGAAAACCTAATTGGACAAGAATTTGCCAATGGAAGACGAAAATGACCTAATTGTTCATCCAATGACACAAAAACACCTATTGGATGCACAAGATTGGTTGGAAACCCTAATTGGACAAGAATTAGCCTAGGGAGGACGAAAATGACCTAAATGTTCATCCAATGACACAAAACACCTATTGGATGCACAAGATTGGTTAAAAACCCTAATTGGACAAGAATTAGCCTAGGGAGGACGGAAATGACTTAATTGTTCATCCAATGACACAAAAACACCTATTGGATGCAAAAGATTTGTTAGAAACCCTAATTGGAAAAGATTAAGTTTAGGGAGGACGAAAATGACCTAATTGTTCATCCAATGACACAAAACACCTATTGGATGCAAAAGATTGGTTAGAAACCCAAATTGGACAAGCATAAGCCTAGGGAGGACGAAAATGACCTAATTGTTCATCAAATGACACAAAACACCTATGGATGCACAAGATTGGTTAAAAACCCTAATTGGACAAGAATTAGCCTAGGGAGGACGAAAATGACCTAAATGTTCATCTAATGACACAAAACACCTATCGGATGCAGAAGATTGGTTAGAAACCCTAATTGGACAAGATTAAGTTTAGGGACGACGAAAATGACCTAAATGTTCATCGAATGACACAAAACACCAATTGGATGCACAAGATTGGTTAAAAACATTAATTGGACAAGAATTAGCCTAGGGAGGACGAAAATGACCGAATAGTTCATCCAATGAAACAAAAACACATATTGGATGCACAAGATTGGTTAGATACCCTAATTGGACAAGATTAAGTTTAGGGAGGACGAAAATGACGTAAATGTTCATCCAATGACACAAAACACCTATTCGATGCACAAGATTGGTTAAAAACCCTAATTGGACAAGAATTAGCCTAGGGAGAACGAAAATGACCTAAATGTTCATCCAATAACACAAAACACCTATTAGATGCACAAGATTTGTTAAAAACCCTAATTGGACAAGAATTAGCCTAGGGAGGACGAAAATGACCTAAATGTTCATCTAATGACACAAAACACCTATCGGATGCAGAAGATTGGTTAGAAACCCTAATTGGACAAGATTAAGTTTAGGGAGGACGAAAATGACCTAAATGTTCATCTAATGACACAAAACACCTATTGGATGCACAAGATTGGTTAAAAACCCTAATTGGACAAGAATTAGCCTAGGGAGGACGAAAATGACCTAAATGTTCATCCAATGACACAAAAACACCTATTGGATGCACAAAATTGGTTAAAAACCCTAATTGGACATGAATTAGCCTAGGGAGGACAAAAATGACCTAATTGTTCATCCAATGACACAAATACAACTATTGGATGCACAAGATTGGTTAGAAACCCTAATTGGACAAGGATAAGCCTAGGGAGGATGAAAATGACCTAAATGTTCATCCAATGACACAAAACACCTATTAGATGCACAAGATTGGTTAAAAACCCTAATTGGACAAGAATTAGCCTAGGGAGGACGAAAATGACCTAAATGTTCATCCAATGACACAAAAACACCTAATGGATGCACAAGATTGGTTAAAAACCCTAATTGGACGAGAATTAGCCTAGGGAGGACGAAAATGACCTAAATGTTCATCCAATGACACAAAAACACCTATTGGATGCACAAGATTGGTTAAAAACCCTAATTGGACAAGAATTAGCCTAGGGATGACGAAAATGACCTAATTGTTCATCCAATGACACAAACACAACTATTGGATGCACAAGATTGGTTAGAAACCCTAATTGGACAAGAATTAGCCTAGGGACGACGAAAATGACCTAATTGTTCATCCAATGACACAAACACAACTATTGGATGCACAAGATTGGTTAGAAACCCTAATTGGACAAGCATAAGCCTAGGGAGGATGAAAATGACCTAAATGTCCATCCAATGAAACAAAAACACCTAATGGATGCACAAGATTGGTTAAAAACCCTAATTGGACAAGAATTAGCCTAGGGAGGACGAAAATGACCTAAATATTCATCCAATGACACAAAACACCTATTGGATGCACAAGATTGGTTAAAAACCCTAATTGGACAAGAATTAGCCTAGGGAGGACGAAAATGACTTAATTGTTCCTCCAATGACACAAAAACACCTACTGGATGCAAAAGATTTGTTCGAAACCCTAATTGGAAAAGATTAAGTTTAGGGAGGACGAAAATGACCTAATTGTTCATCCAATGACACAAAACACCTATTGGATGCAAAAGATTGGTTAGAAACCCTAATTTGACAACCATAAGCCTAGGGAGGACTAAAATGACCTAAATGTTCATCCAATGACACTAATACACCTATTGGATGCACAAGATTGGTTAAAAACTCTAATTGGACAAGAATTAGCCTAGGGAGGATGAAAATGACTTAATTGTTCATCCAATGACACAAAAACACGTATTGGATGCAAAAGATTTGTTAGAAACCCTAATTGGAAAAGATTAAGTTTAGGGAGGACGAAAATGACCTAATTGTTCATCCAATGACACAAAACACCTATTGGATGCAAAAGATTGGTTAGAAACCCTAATTTGACAAGCATAAGCCTAGGGAGGACGAAAATGACCTAAATGTTCATCTAATGACACAAAACACCTATCGGATGCAGAAAATTGGTTTGAAACCCTAATTGGACAAGATTAAGTTTAGGGAGGACGAAAATGACCTAATTGTTCATCCAATGACATAAAACACCAATTGGATGCACAAGATTGGTTAAAATACTAATTGGACAAGATTAAGTATAGGGAGGACGAAAATGACCTAAATGTTCATCCAATGACACAAAACACCAATTGGATGCACAAGATTGGTAAAAAACCCTAATTGGACAAGAATTAGCCTAGGTAGGACGAAAAGGACCTAAATGTTCATCCAATGACACAAAACAACTATTGGATGCACAAGATTGGTTAAAAACATTAATTGTACAAGAATTAGCCTAGGGAGGACGAAAATGACCGAATAGTTCATCCAATGAAACAAAAACACATATTGGATGCACAAGATTGGTTAGATACCCTAATTGGACAAGATTAAGTTTAGGGAGGACGAAAATGACCTAAATGTTCATCCAATGACACAAAACACCTATTCGATGCACAAGATTGGTTAAAAACCCTAATTGGACAAGAATTAGCCTAGTGAGGACGAAAATGACCTAAATGTTCATCCAATAACACAAAACACCTATTAGATGCACAAGATTGGTTAAAAACCCTAATTGGACAAGAATTAGCCTAGGGAGGACGAAAATGACCTAAATGTTCATCTAATGACACAAAACACCTATCGGATGCAGAAGATTGGTTAGAAACCCTAATTGGACAAGATTAAGTTTAGGGAGGACGAAAATGACCTAATTGTTCATCCAATGACACAAAACACCTATTGGATGCACAAGATTGGTTAAAAACCCTAATTGGAAAGATTAAGTGTAGGGAGGACGAAAATGACCTAAATGTTCATTGAATGACACAAAACACCAATTGGATGCACAAGATTGGTAAAAAACCCTAATTGGACAAGATTAAGTGTAGGGAGGACGAAAATGACCTAAATTTTCATCCAATGACACAAAACACCTATTGGATGCACAAGATTGGTTAAAAACCCTAATTGGACAAGAATTAGCCTAGGGAGGAGGGAAATGACCTAAATGTTCATCCAATGACACAAAACACCTATTGGATGCACAAGATTGGTTAAAAACCCTAATTGGACAAGAATTAGCCTAGGGAGTACAAAAATGACCTAATTGTTCATCCAATGACACAAAACACCTATGGATGCACAAGATTGGTTAGAAACCCTAATTGGACAAGAATTAGCCTAGGGAGGACGAAAATGACCTAAATGTTCATCTAATGACACAAAACACCTATCGGATGCAGAAGATTGGTTAGAAACCCTAATTGGACAAGATTAAGTTTAGGGAGGACGAAAATGACCTAAATGTTCATCGAATGACACAAAACACTAATTGGATGCACAAGATTGGTAAAAAACCCTAATTGGACAAGAATTAGCCTAGGTAGGACGAAAAGGACCTAAATGTTCATCCAATGACACAAAACAACTATTGGATGCACAAGATTGGTTAAAAACATTAATTGGACAAGAATTAGCCTAGGGAGGAGGGAAATGACCTAAATGTTCATCCAATGACACAAAAACACCTATTGGATACACAAGATTGGTTAGAAACCGTAATTGGACAAGATTAAGTTTAGGGAGGACGAAAAAGACCTAAATGTTCATCCAATGACACAAAAACACCTATTGGATGCACAAGATTGGTTAGAAACCTTAATTGGACAAGATTAAGTGTAAGGAGGACGAAAATGACCTAAATATTCATCCAATGACACAAAACACCTATTGGATGCAAAAGATTGGTTAGAAACCCTAATTGGACAAGAATTAGCTTAGGGAGGACGAAAATCACCTAATTGTTCATCTAATGACACAAAACACCTATCGAAGCACAAGATTGGTTAAAAACCCTAATTGGCAAAGAATTAGCCTAGGGAGGATGAAAATGACCTAAATGTTCATCTAATGACACAAAACACCTATCCGATGCAGAAGATTGGTTAGAAACCCTAATTGGACAAGATTAAGTTTAGGGAGGACGAAAATGACCTAATTGTTCATCCAATGACACAAAACACCTATTGGATGCACAAGATTGGTTAAAAACCCTAATTGGACAAGATTAAGTGTAGGGAGGACGAAAATGACCTAAATGTTCATCGAATGACACAAAACACCTATTAGATGCACAATATTGGTTAAAAACCCTAATTGGACAAGAATTAGCCTAGGGAGGAGGAAAATGACCTAAATGTTCATCCAATGACACAAAACACCTATTGGATGTACAAGATTGGTCAGCAACCCTAATTGGACAAGATTAAGTTTAGGGAGGACGAAAATGACGTAAATGTTCATCCAATGACACAAAACACCTACTAGATGCACAAGATTGGTTAAAAACCCTAATTGGACAAGAATTAGCCTAGGGAGTACAAAAATGACCTAATTGTTCATCCAATGACACAAAACACCTATTGGTTGCACAAGATTGGTTAGAAACCCTAATTGGACAAGAATTAGCCTAGGGAGGACAAAAATGACCTAAATGTTCATCCAATGACACAAAACACCTATTAGATGCACAAGATTGGTTAAAAACCCTAATTGGACAAGAATTAGCCTAGGGAAGACGAAAATGACCTAATTGTTCATCCAATGACACAAAAACACCTATTGGATGCACAAGATTGGTTAAAAACCCTAATTGGACAAGAATTAGCCTAGGTAGGACGAAAAGGACCTACATGTTCATCCAATGACACAAAACACCTATTGGATGCACAAAATTGGTTAAAAACATTAATTGGACAAGAATTAGCCTAGGGAGGACGAAAATGACGTAATTGTTCATCCAATGACACAAAAACACCTATTGGATGCACAAGATTGGTTAGAAACCCTAATTGGACAAGAATTAGCCAAGGTAGGACGAAAAGGACCTAAATGTTCATCCAATGACACAAAACACCTATTGGATGCACAATATTGGTTAAAAACCCTAATTGGACAAGATTAAGTAAAGGGAGGACGAAAATGACCTAAATATTCTTCCAATGACACAAAACACCGATTGGATGCACAAGATTGGTTAGAAACCCTAATTGGACAAGATTAAGTTTAGGGAGGACGAAAATGACGTAAATGTTCATCCAATGACACAAAACACCTATTAGATGCACAAGATTGGTTAGAAACCCTAATTGGACAAGAATTAGCCTAGGGAGGACGAAAATGACCTAAATGTTCATCCAATGACACAAAACACCTATTGGATGCACAAGATTGGTTAAAAACCCTAATTGGACAAGAATTAGCCTAGGGAGGACGAAAATGACCTAATTGTTCATCCAATGACACAAAACACCTATTGGATGCACAAGATTGGTTAAAAACCGTAATTGGATAAGATTAAGTTTAGGGAGGACGAAAATGACATAAATATTCATCCAATGACACAACACACCTATTGAATGAACAAGATTGGTTAAAAACCCTAATTGGACAAGATTAAGTGTAGGGAGGACGAAAATGACCTAAGTGTTCATCCAATGACACAAAACACCTATTGGATGCACAAGATTGGTTAAAAACCCTAATTGGACAAGAATTAGCCTAGGGAAGACGAAAATGACCTAATTGTTCATCCAATGACACAAAACACCTATTGGATGCACAAGATTGGTTAAAAACCCTAATTGGAAAGATTAAGTGTAGGGAGGACGAAAATGACCTAAATGTTCATCGAATGACACAAAACACCAATTGGATGCACAAGATTGGTAAAAACCCTAATTGGACAAGATTAAGTGTAGGGAGGACGAAAATGACCTAAATTTTCATCCAATGACACAAAACACCTATTGGATGCACAAGATTGGTTAAAAACCCTAATTGGACAAGAATTAGCCTAGGGAGGAGGGAAATGACCTAAATGTTCATCCAATGACACAAAACACCTATTGGATGCACAAGATTGGTTAAAAACCCTAATTGGACAAGAATTAGCCTAGGGAGTACAAAAATGACCTAATTGTTCATCCAATGACACAAAACACCTATGGATGCACAAGATTGGTTAGAAACCCTAATTGGACAAGAATTAGCCTAGGGAGGACGAAAATGACCTAAATGTTCATCTAATGACACAAAACACCTATCGGATGCAGAAGATTGGTTAGAAACCCTAATTGGACAAGATTAAGTTTAGGGAGGACGAAAATGACCTAAATGTTCATCTAATGACACAAAACACTTATTGGATGCACAAGATTGGTCAGAAACCCTAATTGGACAAGATTAAGTTTAGGGAGAACGAAAATGACCTTAATGTTCATCCAATGACACTAATACACCTATTGGATGCACAAGATTGGTTAAAAACCCTAATTGGACAAGATTAAGTGTAGGGAGGACGAAAATGACCTAAATTTTCATGCAATGACACAAAACACCTATTGGATGCACAAGATTGGTTAAAAACCCTAATTGGACAAGAATTAGCCTAGGGAGGAGGAAAATTACCTAAATGTTCATCCAATGACACAAAACACCTATTGGATGCACAAGATTGGTTAAAAACCCTAATTGGACAAGAATTTGCCAATGGAAGACGAAAATGACCTAATTGTTCATCCAATGACACAAAAACACCTATTGGATGCACAAGATTGGTTAGAAACCCTAATTGGACAAGAATTAGCCTAGGGAGGACGAAAATGACCTAAATGTTCATCCAATGACACAAAACACCTATTGGATGCACAAGATTGGTTAAAAACCCTAATTGGACAAGAATTAGCCTAGGGAGGACGGAAATGACTTAATTGTTCATCCAATGACACAAAAACACCTATTGGATGCAAAAGATTTGTTAGAAACCCTAATTGGAAAAGATTAAGTTTAGGGAGGACGAAAATGACCTAATTGTTCATCCAATGACACAAAACACCTATTGGATGCAAAAGATTGGTTAGAAACCCAAATTGGACAAGCATAAGCCTAGGGAGGACGAAAATGACCTAATTGTTCATCAAATGACACAAAACACCTATGGATGCACAAGATTGGTTAAAAACCCTAATTGGACAAGAATTAGCCTAGGGAGGACGAAAATGACCTAAATGTTCATCCAATGACACAAAACACCTATCGGATGCAAAAGATTGGTTAGAAACCCTAATTGGACAAGATAAAGTTTAGGGAGGACGAAAATGACCTAATTGTTCATCCAATGACACAAAACACCTATTGGATGCACAAGATTGGTTAAAAACCCTAATTGGACAAGATTAAGTGTAGGGAGGACGAAAATGACCTAAATGTTCATCGAATGACACAAAACACCAATTGGACGCACAAGATTGGTAAAAAACCCTAATTGGACAAGATTAAGTGTAGGGAGGACGAAAATGACCTAAATTTTCATCCAATGACACAAAACACCTATTGGATGCACAAGATTGATTAAAAACCCTAATTGGACAAGAATTAGCCTAGGGAGGAGGAAAATGACCTAAATGTTCATCCAATGACACAAAACACCTATTGGATGCACAAGATTGGTTAAAAACCCTAATTGGACAAGAATTAGCCTAGGGAGTACAAAAATGACCTAATTGTTCATCCAATGGCACAAAACACCTATGGATGCACAAGATTGGTTAGAAACCCTAATTGGACAAGAATTAGCCTAGGGAGGACGAAAATGACCTAAATGTTCATCCAATGACACAAAACACCTATTAGATGCACAAGATTGGTTAAAAACCCTAATTGGACAAGAATTAGCCTAGGGAGGACGAAAATGACCTAAATGTTCATCTAATGACACAAAACACCTATCGGATGCAGAAGATTGGTTAGAAACCCTAATTGGACAAGATTAAGTTTAGGGAGGACGAAAATGACCTAAATGTTCATCTAATGACACAAAACACTTATTGGATGCACAAGATTGGTCAGAAACCCTAATCGGACAAGATTAAGTTTAGGGAGAACGAAAATGACCTTAATGTTCATCCAATGACACTAATAAACCTATTGGATGCACAAGATTGGTTAAAAACCCTAATTGGACAAGATTAAGTGTAGGGAGGACGAAAATGACCTAAATTTTCATGCAATGACACAAAACACCTATTGGATGCACAAGATTGGTTAAAAACCCTAATTGGACAAGAATTAGCCTAGGGAGGAGGAAAATTACCTAAATGTTCATCCAATGACACAAAACACCTATTGGATGCACAAGATTGCTTAAAAACCCTAATTGGACAAGAATTTGCCAATGGAAGACGAAAATAACCTAATTGTTCATCCAATGACACAAAAACACCTATTGGATGCACAAGATTGGTTAGAAACCCTAATTGGACAAGAATTAGCCTAGGGAGGACGAAAATGACCTAAATGTTCATCCAATGACACAAAACACCTATTGGATGCACAAGATTGGTTAAAAACCCTAATTGGACAAGAATTAGCCTAGGGAGGACGGAAATGACTTAATTGTTCATCCAATGACACAAAAACACCTATTGGATGCAAAAGATTTGTTAGAAACCCTAATTGGAAAAGATTAAGTTTAGGGAGGACGAAAATGACCTAATTGTTCATCCAATGACACAAAACACCTATTGGATGCAAAAGATTGGTTAGAAACCCAAATTGGACAAGCATAAGCCTAGGGAGGACGAAAATGACCTAATTGTTCATCAAATGACACAAAACACCTATGGATGCACAAGATTGGTTAAAAACCCTAATTGGACAAGAATTAGCCTAGGGAGGACGAAAATGACCTAAATGTTCATCTAATGACACAAAACACCTATCGGATGCAGAAGATTGGTTAGAAACCCTAATTGGACAAGATTAAGTTTAGGGACGACGAAAATGATCTAAATGTTCATCGAATGACACAAAACACCAATTGGATGCACAAGATTGGTTAGAAACCCTAATTGGACAAGAATTAGCCTAGGTAGGACGAAAAGGACCTAAATGTTCATCCAATGACACAAAACAACTATTGGATGCACAAGATTGGTTAAAAACATTAATTGGACAAGAATTAGCCTAGGGAGGACGAAAATGACCGAATAGTTCATCCAATGAAACAAAAACACATATTGGATGCACAAGATTGGTTAGATACCCTAATTGGACAAGATTAAGTTTAGGGAGGACGAAAATGACGTAAATGTTCATCCAATGACACAAAACACCTATTCGATGCACAAGATTGGTTAAAAACCCTAATTGGACAAGAATTAGCCTAGGGAGAACGAAAATGACCTAAATGTTCATCCAATAACACAAAACACCTAATAGATGCACAAGATTGGTTAAAATCCCTAATTGGACAAGAATTGGCCTAGGGAGGACGAAAATGACCTAAATGTTCATCTATTGACACAAAACACCTATCGGATGCAGAAGATTGGTTAGAAACCCTAATTGGACAAGATTAAGTTTAGGGAGGACGAAAATGACCTAATTGTTCATCCAATGACACAAAACACCTATTGGATGCACAAGATTGGTTAAAAACCCTAATTGGAAAGATTAAGTGTAGGGAGGACGAAAATGACCTAAATGTTCATCGAATGACACAAAACACCAATTGGATGCACAAGATTGGTAAAAAACCCTAATTGGACAAGATTAAGTGTAGGGAGGACGAAAATGACCTAAATTTTCATCCAATGACACAAAACACCTATTGGATGCACAAGATTGATTAAAAACCCTAATTGGACAAGAATTAGCCTAGGGAGGACGAAAATGACCTAAATGTTCATCTAATGACACAAAACACCTATCGGATGCAGAAGATTGGTTAGAAACCCTAATTGGACAAGATTAAGTTTAGGGAGGACGAAAATGACCTAATTGTTCATCCAATGACACAAAACACCTATTGGATGCACAAGATTGGTTAAAAACCCTAATTGGACAAGATTAAGTGTAGGGAGGACGAAAATGACCTAAATGTTCATCGAATGACACAAAACACCAATTGGATGCACAAGATTGGTAAAAAAACCCTAATTGGACAAGATTAAGTGTAGGGAGGACGAAAATGACCTAAATTTTCATCCAATGACACAAAACACCTATTGGATGCACAAGATTGATTAAAAACCCTAATTGGACAAGAATTAGCCTAGGGAGGAGGAAAATGACCTAAATGTTCATCCAATGACACAAAACACCTATTGGATGCACAAGATTGGTTAAAAACCCTAATTGGACAAGAATTAGCCTAGGGAGTACAAAAATGACCTAATTGTTCATCCAATTACACAAAACACCTATGGATGCACAAGATTGGTTAGAAACCCTAATTGGAAAAGAATTAGCCTAGGGAGGACGAAAATGACCTAAATGTTCATCCAATGACACAAAACACCTATTAGATGCACAAGATTGGTTAAAAACCCTAATTGGACAAAAATTAGCCTAGGGAGGACGAAAATGACCTAAATGTTCATCTAATGACACAAAACACCTATCGGATGCAGAAGATTGGTTAGAAACCCTAATTGGACAAGATTAAGTTTAGGGAGGACGAAAATGACCTAAATGTTCATCTAATGACACAAAACACTTATTGGATGCCCAAGATTGGTCAGAAACCCTAATTGGACAAGATTAAGTTTAGGGAGAACGAAAATGACCTTAATGTTCATCCAATGACACTAATACACCTATTGGATGCACAAGATTGGTTAAAAACCCTAATTGGACAAGATTAAGTGTAGGGAGGACGAAAATGACCTAAATTTTCATGCAATGACACAAAACACCTATTGGATGCACAAGATTGGTTAAAAACCCTAATTGGACAACAATTAGCCTAGGGAGGACGAAAATGACCTAATTGTTCATCCAATGACACAAAAACACCTATTGGATGCACAAGATTGGTTAGAAACCCTAATTGGACAAGAATTAGCCTACGGAGGACGAAAATGACCTAAATGTTCATCCAATGACACAAAACACCTATTGGATGCACAAGATTGGTTAAAAACCCTAATTGGACAAGAATTAGCCTAGGGAGGACGAAAATGACCTAAATATTCATCCAATGACACAAATACACCTATTGGATGCACAAGATTGGTTAAAAACCCTAATTGGACAAGAATTTGCCAATGGAAGACGAAAATAACCTAATTGTTCATCCATTGACACAAAAACACCTATTGGATGCACAAGATTGGTTAGAAACCCTAATTGGACAAGAATTAGCCTAGGGAGGACGAAAATGACCTAAATGTTCATCCAATGACACAAAACACCTATTGGATGCACAAGATTGGTTAAAAACCCTAATTGGACAAGAATTAGCCTAGGGAGGACGGAAATGACTTAATTGTTCATCCAATGACACAAAAACACCTATTGGATGCAAAAGATTTGTTAGAAACCCTAATTGGAAAAGATTAAGTTTAGGGAGGACGAAAATGACCTAATTGTTCATCCAATGACACAAAACACCTATTGGATGCAAAAGATTGGTTAGAAACCCTAATTTGACAAGCATAAGCCTAGGGAGGACGAAAATGACCTAAACGTTCATCCAATGACACTAAAACACCTATTTGATGCACAAGATTGGTTAGAAACCCTAATTGGACAAGCAAAAGCCTAGGGAGGACGAAAATGACCTAATTGTTCATCAAATGACACAAAACACCTATGGATGCACAAGATTGGTTAAAAACCCTAATTGGACAAGAATTAGCCTAGGGAGGACGAAAATGACCTAAATGTTCATCCAATGACACAAAACACCTATTGGATGCAGAAGATTGGTTAGAAACCCTAATTGGACAAGATTAAGTTTAGGGAGGACGAAAATGACCTAATTGTTCATCCAATGACACAAAACACCTATTGGATGCACAAGATTGGTTAAAAACCCTAATTGGACAAGATTAAGTGTAGGGAGGACGAAAATGACCTAAATGTACATCCAATGACACAAAACACCTATTGGATGCACAACATTGATTAGAAACCCTAATTGGACAACATTAAGTTTAGGGAGGACGAAAATGACCTAATTGTTCATCCAATGACACAAAACACCTAGTGGGTGCACAAGATTTGTTAAAAACCCTAATTGGACAAGATTAAGTGTAGGGAGGACGAAAATGACCTAAATGTTCATCCAATGACACAAAACACCTATTGGATGCACAAGATTGGTTAAAAACCCTAATTGGACAAGAATTAGCCTAGGGAGGAGGGAAATGACCTAAATGTTCATCCAATGACACAAAACACCTATTGGATGCACAAGATTGGTTAAAAACCCTAATTGGACAAGAATTAGCCTAGGGAGTACAAAAATGACCTAATTGTTCATCCAATGACACAAAACACCTATGGATGCACAAGATTGGTTAGAAACCCTAATTGGACAAGAATTAGCCTAGGGAGTACAAAAATGACCTAATTGTTCATCCAATGACACAAAACACCTATTGGATGCACAAGATTGGTTAGAAACCCTAATTGGACAAGAATTAGCCTAGGGAGGACAAAAATGACCTAAATGTTCATCCAATGACACAAAACACCTATTAGATGCACAAGATTGGTTAAAAACCCTAATTGGACAAGAATTAGCCTAGGGAAGACGAAAATGACCTAATTGTTCATCCAATGACACAAAAACACCTATTGGATGCACAAGATTGGATAAAAACCCTAATTGGACAAGAATTAGCCTAGGTAGGACGAAAAGGACCTACATGTTCATCCAATGACACAAAACACCTATTGGATGCACAAAATTGGTTAAAAACATTAATTGGACAAGAATTAGCCTAGGGAGGACGAAAATGACGTAATTGTTCATCCAATGACACAAAAACACCTATTGGATGCACAAGATTGGTTAGAAACCCTAATTGGACAAGAATTAGCCAAGGTAGGACGAAAAGGACCTAAATGTTCATCCAATGACACAAAACACCTATTGGATGCACAATATTGGTTAAAAACCCTAATTGGACAAGATTAAGTAAAGGGAGGACGAAAATGACCTAAATATTCTTCCAATGACACAAAACTCTGATTGGATGCACAAGATTGGTTAGAAACCATAATTGGACAAGATTAAGTTTAGGGAGGACGAAAATGACGTAAATGTTCATCCAATGACACAAAACACCTATTAGATGCACAAGATTCGTTAGAAACCCTAATTGGACAAGAATTAGCCTAGGGAGGACGAAAATGACCTAAATGTTTATCCAATGACACAAAACACCTATTAGATGCACAAGATTGGTTAAAAACCCTAATTGGACAAGAATTTGCCAAGGGAAGACGAAAATGACCTAATTGTTCATCCAATGACACAAAACACCAATGGATGCACAAGATTGGTTAGAAACCCTAATTGGACAAGAATTAGCCTAGGGAGGACGAAAATGACCTAAATGTTCATCCAATGACACAAAACACCTATTAGATGCACAAGATTCGTTAGAAACCCTAATTGGACAAGAATTAGCCTAGGGAGGAGGAAAATGACCTAAATGTTCATCCAATGACACAAAACACCTATTGGATGCACAAGATTGGTTAAAAACCCTAATTGGACAAGAATTAGCCTAGAGAGTACAAAAATGACCTAATTGTTCATCCAATGACACAAAACACCTATGGATGCACAAGATTGGTTAGAAACCCTAATTGGACAAGAATTAGCATAGGGAGGACGAAAATGACCTAAATGTTCAGCCAATGACACAAAACACCTATTAGATGCACAAGATTGGTTAAAAACCCTAATTGGAAAGATTAAGTGTAGGGAGGACGAAAATGACCTAAATGTTCATCGAATGACACAAAACACCAATTGGATGCACAAGATTGGTAAAAACCCTAATTGGACAAGATTAAGTGTAGAGAGGACGAAAATGACCTAAATTTTCATCCAATGACACAAAACACCTATTGGATGCACAAGATTGGTTAAAAACCCTAATTGGACAAGAATTAGCCTAGGGAGGAGGGAAATGACCTAAATGTTCATCCAATGACACAAAACACCTATTGGATGCACAAGATTGGTTAAAAACCCTAATTGGACAAGAATTAGCCTAGGGAGTACAAAAATGACCTAATTGTTCATCCAATGACACAAAACACCTATGGATGCACAAGATTGGTTAGAAACCCTAATTGGACAAGAATTAGCCTAGGGAGGACGAAAATGACCTAAATGTTCATCTAATGACACAAAACACCTATCGGATGCAGAAGATTGGTTAGAAACCCTAATTGGACAAGATTAAGTTTAGGGAGGACGAAAATGACCTAAATGTTCATCCAATGACACAAAACACCTATTGGATGCACAAGATTGGTTAAAAACCCTAATTGGACAAGAATAAGTGTAGGGAGGACGAAAATGACCTAAATGTTCATCGAATGACACAAAACACCAATTGGATGCACAAGATTGGTAAAAAACCCTAATTGGACAAGATTAAGTGTAGGGAGGACGAAAATGACCTAAATTTTCATCCAATGACACAAAACACCTATTGGATGCACAAGATTGGTTAAAAACCCTAATTGGACAAGAATTAGCCTAGGGAGGAGGAAAATTACCTAAATGTTCATCCAATGACACAAAACACCTATTGGATGCACAAGATTGGTTAAAAACCCTAATTGGACAAGAATTAGCCTAGGGAGTACAAAAATGACCTAATTGTTCATCCAATGACACAAAACACCTATGGATGCACAAGATTGGTTACAAACCCTAATTGGACAAGAATTAGCCTAGGGAGGACGAAAATGACCTAAATGTTCATCCAATGACACAAAACACCTATTGGATGCACAAGATTGGTTAAAAACCCTAATTGGACAAGAATTAGCCTAGGGAGGACGAAAATGACCTAATTGTTCATCCAATGACACAAAAACACCTATTGGATGCACAAGATTGGTTAGAAACCCTAATTGGACAAGAATTAGCCTAGGGAGGATGAAAATGACCTAAATGTTCATCCAATGACACAAAACACCTATTGGATGCACAAGATTGGTTAAAAACCCTAATTGGAAAGATTAAGTGTAGGGAGGACGAAAATGACCTAAATGTTCATCGAATGACACAAAACACCAATTGGATGCACAAGATTGGTAAAAAACCCTAATTGGACAAGATTAAGTGTAGGGAGGACGAAAATGACCTAAATTTTCATCCAATGACACAAAACACCTATTGGATGCACAAGATTGATTAAAAACCCTAATTGGACAAGAATTAGCCTAGGGAGGAGGAAAATGACCTAAATGTTCATCCAATGACACAAAACACCTATTGGATGCACAAGATTGGTTAAAAACCCTAATTGGACAAGAATTAGCCTAGGGAGTACAAAAATGACCTAATTGTTCATCCAATTACACAAAACACCTATGGATGCACAAGATTGGTTAGAAACCCTAATTGGAAAAGAATTAGCCTAGGGAGGACGAAAATGACCTAAATGTTCATCCAATGACACAAAACACCTATTAGATGCACAAGATTGGTTAAAAACCCTAATTGGACAAAAATTAGCCTAGGGAGGACGAAAATGACCTAAATGTTCATCTAATGACACAAAACACCTATCGGATGCAGAAGATTGGTTAGAAACCCTAATTGGACAAGATTAAGTTTAGGGAGGACGAAAATGACCTAAATGTTCATCTAATGACACAAAACACTTATTGGATGCCCAAGATTGGTCAGAAACCCTAATTGGACAAGATTAAGTTTAGGGAGAACGAAAATGACCTTAATGTTCATCCAATGACACTAATACACCTATTGGATGCACAAGATTGGTTAAAAACCCTAATTGGACAAGATTAAGTGTAGGGAGGACGAAAATGACCTAAATTTTCATGCAATGACACAAAACACCTATTGGATGCACAAGATTGGTTAAAAACCCTAATTGGACAACAATTAGCCTAGGGAGGACGAAAATGACCTAATTGTTCATCCAATGACACAAAAACACCTATTGGATGCACAAGATTGGTTAGAAACCCTAATTGGACAAGAATTAGCCTACGGAGGACGAAAATGACCTAAATGTTCATCCAATGACACAAAACACCTATTGGATGCACAAGATTGGTTAAAAACCCTAATTGGACAAGAATTAGCCTAGGGAGGACGAAAATGACCTAAATATTCATCCAATGACACAAATACACCTATTGGATGCACAAGATTGGTTAAAAACCCTAATTGGACAAGAATTTGCCAATGGAAGACGAAAATAACCTAATTGTTCATCCATTGACACAAAAACACCTATTGGATGCACAAGATTGGTTAGAAACCCTAATTGGACAAGAATTAGCCTAGGGAGGACGAAAATGACCTAAATGTTCATCCAATGACACAAAACACCTATTGGATGCACAAGATTGGTTAAAAACCCTAATTGGACAAGAATTAGCCTAGGGAGGACGGAAATGACTTAATTGTTCATCCAATGACACAAAAACACCTATTGGATGCAAAAGATTTGTTAGAAACCCTAATTGGAAAAGATTAAGTTTAGGGAGGACGAAAATGACCTAATTGTTCATCCAATGACACAAAACACCTATTGGATGCAAAAGATTGGTTAGAAACCCTAATTTGACAAGCATAAGCCTAGGGAGGACGAAAATGACCTAAACGTTCATCCAATGACACTAAAACACCTATTTGATGCACAAGATTGGTTAGAAACCCTAATTGGACAAGCAAAAGCCTAGGGAGGACGAAAATGACCTAATTGTTCATCAAATGACACAAAACACCTATGGATGCACAAGATTGGTTAAAAACCCTAATTGGACAAGAATTAGCCTAGGGAGGACGAAAATGACCTAAATGTTCATCCAATGACACAAAACACCTATTGGATGCAGAAGATTGGTTAGAAACCCTAATTGGACAAGATTAAGTTTAGGGAGGACGAAAATGACCTAATTGTTCATCCAATGACACAAAACACCTATTGGATGCACAAGATTGGTTAAAAACCCTAATTGGAAAGATTAAGTGTAGGGAGGACGAAAATGACCTAAATGTTCATCGAATGACACAAAACACCAATTGGATGCACAAGATTGGTAAAAAACCCTAATTGGACAAGATTAAGTGTAGGGAGGACGAAAATGACCTAAATTTTCATCCAATGACACAAAACACCTATTGGATGCACAAGATTGGTTAAAAACCCTAATTGGACAAGAATAAGCCTAGGGAGGAGGAAAATGACCTAAATGTTCATCCAATGACACAAAACACCTATTGGATGCACAAGATTGGTTAAAAACCCTAATTGGACAAGAATTAGCCTAGGGAGTACAAAAATGACCTAATTGTTCATCCAATGACACAAAACACCTATTGGATGCACAAGATTGGTTAGAAACCCTAATTGGACAAGAATTAGCCTAGGGAGGACAAAAATGACCTAAATGTTCATCCAATGACACAAAACACCTATTAGATGCACAAGATTGGTTAAAAACCCTAATTGGACAAGAATTAGCCTAGGGAAGACGAAAATGACCTAATTGTTCATCCAATGACACAAAAACACCTATTGGATGCACAAGATTGGATAAAAACCCTAATTGGACAAGAATTAGCCTAGGTAGGACGAAAAGGACCTACATGTTCATCCAATGACACAAAACACCTATTGGATGCACAAAATTGGTTAAAAACATTAATTGGACAAGAATTAGCCTAGGGAGGACGAAAATGACGTAATTGTTCATCCAATGACACAAAAACACCTATTGGATGCACAAGATTGGTTAGAAACCCTAATTGGACAAGAATTAGCCAAGGTAGGACGAAAAGGACCTAAATGTTCATCCAATGACACAAAACACCTATTGGATGCACAATATTGGTTAAAAACCCTAATTGGACAAGATTAAGTAAAGGGAGGACGAAAATGACCTAAATATTCTTCCAATGACACAAAACTCTGATTGGATGCACAAGATTGGTTAGAAACCATAATTGGACAAGATTAAGTTTAGGGAGGACGAAAATGACGTAAATGTTCATCCAATGACACAAAACACCTATTAGATGCACAAGATTCGTTAGAAACCCTAATTGGACAAGAATTAGCCTAGGGAGGACGAAAATGACCTAAATGTTTATCCAATGACACAAAACACCTATTAGATGCACAAGATTGGTTAAAAACCCTAATTGGACAAGAATTTGCCAAGGGAAGACGAAAATGACCTAATTGTTCATCCAATGACACAAAACACCAATGGATGCACAAGATTGGTTAGAAACCCTAATTGGACAAGAATTAGCCTAGGGAGGACGAAAATGACCTAAATGTTCATCCAATGACACAAAACACCTATTAGATGCACAAGATTCGTTAGAAACCCTAATTGGACAAGAATTAGCCTAGGGAGGAGGAAAATGACCTAAATGTTCATCCAATGACACAAAACACCTATTGGATGCACAAGATTGGTTAAAAACCCTAATTGGACAAGAATTAGCCTAGAGAGTACAAAAATGACCTAATTGTTCATCCAATGACACAAAACACCTATGGATGCACAAGATTGGTTAGAAACCCTAATTGGACAAGAATTAGCATAGGGAGGACGAAAATGACCTAAATGTTCAGCCAATGACACAAAACACCTATTAGATGCACAAGATTGGTTAAAAACCCTAATTGGAAAGATTAAGTGTAGGGAGGACGAAAATGACCTAAATGTTCATCGAATGACACAAAACACCAATTGGATGCACAAGATTGGTAAAAACCCTAATTGGACAAGATTAAGTGTAGAGAGGACGAAAATGACCTAAATTTTCATCCAATGACACAAAACACCTATTGGATGCACAAGATTGGTTAAAAACCCTAATTGGACAAGAATTAGCCTAGGGAGGAGGGAAATGACCTAAATGTTCATCCAATGACACAAAACACCTATTGGATGCACAAGATTGGTTAAAAACCCTAATTGGACAAGAATTAGCCTAGGGAGTACAAAAATGACCTAATTGTTCATCCAATGACACAAAACACCTATGGATGCACAAGATTGGTTAGAAACCCTAATTGGACAAGAATTAGCCTAGGGAGGACGAAAATGACCTAAATGTTCATCTAATGACACAAAACACCTATCGGATGCACAAGATTGGTTAAAAACCCTAATTGGACAAGATTAAGTTTAGGGAGGACGAAAATGACCTAAATGTTCATCGAATGACACAAAACACTAATTGGATGCACAAGATTGGTAAAAAACCCTAATTGGACAAGAATTAGCCTAGGTAGGACGAAAAGGACCTAAATGTTCATCCAATGACACAAAACAACTATTGGATGCACAAGATTGGTTAAAAACATTAATTGGACAAGAATTAGCCTAGGGAGGAGGGAAATGACCTAAATGTTCATCCAATGACACAAAAACACCTATTGGATACACAAGATTGGTTAGAAACCGTAATTGGACAAGATTAAGTTTAGGGAGGACGAAAAAGACCTAAATGTTCATCCAATGACACAAAAACACCTATTGGATGCACAAGATTGGTTAGAAACCTTAATTGGACAAGATTAAGTGTAGGGAGGACGAAAATGACCTAAATATTCATCCAATGACACAAAACACCTATTGGATGCAAAAGATTGGTTAGAAACCCTAATTGGACAAGAATTAGCTTAGGGAGGACGAAAATCACCTAATTGTTCATCTAATGACACAAAACACCTATCGAAGCACAAGATTGGTTAAAAACCCGAATTGGACAAGAATTAGCCTAGGGAGGATGAAAATGACCTAAATGTTCATCTAATGACACAAAACACCTATCCGATGCAGAACATTGGTTAGAAACCCTAATTGGACAAGATTAAGTTTAGGGAGGACGAAAATGACCTAATTGTTCATCCAATGACACAAAACACCTATTGGATGCACAAGATTGGTTAAAAACCCTAATTGGACAAGATTAAGTGTAGGGAGGACGAAAATGACCTAAATGTTCATCGAATGACACAAAACACCTATTAGATGCACAAGATTGGTTAAAAACCCTAATTGGACAAGAATTAGCCTAGGGAGGAGGAAAATGACCTAAATGTTCATCCAATGACACAAAACACCTATTGGATGTACAAGATTGGTCAGAAACCCTAATTGGACAAGATTAAGTTTAGGGAGGACGAAAATGACGTAAATGTTCATCCAATGACACAAAACACCTACTAGATGCACAAGATTGGTTAAAAACCCTAATTGGACAAGAATTAGCCTAGGGAGTACAAAAATGACCTAATTGTTCATCCAATGACACAAAACACCTATTGGATGCACAAGATTGGTTAGAAACCCTAATTGGACAAGAATTAGCCTAGGGAGGACAAAAATGACCTAAATGTTCATCCAATGACACAAAACACCTATTAGATGCACAAGATTGGTTAAAAACCCTAATTGGACAAGAATTAGCCTAGGGAAGACGAAAATGACCTAATTGTTCATCCAATGACACAAAACACCTATTGGATGCACAAGATTGGTTAAAAACCCTAATTGGAAAGATTAAGTGTAGGGAGGACGAAAATGACCTAAATGTTCATCGAATGACACAAAACACCAATTGGATGCACAAGATTGGTAAAAACCCTAATTGGACAAGATTAAGTGTAGGGAGGACCAAAATGACCTAAATTTTCATCCAATGACACAAAACACCTATTGGATGCACAAGATTGGTTAAAAACCCTAATTGGACAAGAATTAGCCTAGGGAGGAGGGAAATGACCTAAATGTTCATCCAATGACACAAAACACCTATTGGATGCACAAGATTGGTTAAAAACCCTAATTGGACAAGAATTAGCCTAGGGAGTACAAAAATGACCTAATTGTTCATCCAATGACACAAAACACCTATGGACGCACAAGATTGGTTAGAAACCCTAATTGGACAAGAATTAGCCTAGGGAGTACAAAAATGACCTAATTGTTCATCCAATGACACAAAACACCTATTGGATGCACAAGATTGGTTAGAAACCCTAATTGGACAAGAATTAGCCTAGGGAGGACAAAAATGACCTAAATGTTCATCCAATGACACAAAACACCTATTAGATGCACAAGATTGGTTAAATACCCTAATTGGACAAGAATTAGCCTAGGTAGGACGAAAAGGACCTACATGTTCATCCAATGACACAAAACACCTATTGGATGCACAAGATTGGTTAAAAACATTAATTGGACAAGAATTAGCCTAGGGAGGACGAAAATGACCTAATTGTTCATCCAATGACACAAAAACACCTATTGGATGCACAAGATTGGTTAGAAACCCTAATTGGACAAGAATTAGCCAACGTAGGACGAAAAGGACCTAAATGTTCATCCAATGACACAAAACACCTATTGGATGCACAATATTGATTAAAAACCCTAATTGGACAAGATTAAGTAAAGGGAGGACGAAAATGACCTAAATATTCTTCCAATGACACAAAACACCGATTGGATGCACAAGATTGGTTAGAAACCCTAATTGGACAAGAATTAGCCTAGGGAGGACGAAAATGACCTAAATGTTCATCCAATGACACAAAACACCTATTAGATGCACAAGATTGGTTAAAAACCCTAATTGGACAAGAATTTGCCAAGGGAAGACGAAAATGACCTAATTGTTCATCCAATGACACAAAAACACCTATTGGATGCACAAGATTGGTTAGAAACCCTAATTGGACAAGAATTAGCCAAGGTAGGACGAAAAGGACCTAAATGTTCATCCAATGACACAAAACACCTATTGGATGCACAATATTGGTTAAAAACCCTAATTGGACAAGATTAAGTAAAGGGAGGACGAAAATGACCTAAATATTCTTCCAATGACACAAAACTCTGATTGGATGCACAAGATTGGTTAGAAACCATAATTGGACAAGATTAAGTTTAGGGAGGACGAAAATGACGTAAATGTTCATCCAATGACACAAAACACCTATTAGATGCACAAGATTCGTTAGAAACCCTAATTGGACAAGAATTAGCCTAGGGAGGACGAAAATGACCTAAATGTTTATCCAATGACACAAAACACCTATTAGATGCACAAGATTGGTTAAAAACCCTAATTGGACAAGAATTTGCCAAGGGAAGACGAAAATGACCTAATTGTTCATCCAATGACACAAAAACACCTATTGGATGCACAAGATTGGTTAGAAACCCTAATTGGACAAGAATTAGCCTAGGGAGGACGAAAATGACCTAAATGTTCATCCAATGACATAAAATACCTATTGGATGCACAAGATTGGCTAAAAACCCTAATTGGACAAGAATTAGCCTAGGGAGGACGAAAATGACCTAAATGTTCATCCAATGACACAAATACACCTATTGGATGCACAAGATTGGTTAAAAACCCTAATTGGACAAGAATTAGCCTAGGGAGGACTAAAATGACTTAATTGTTCATCCAATGACACAAAAACACCTATTGGATGCAAAAGATTTGTTAGAAACCCTAATTGGAAAAGATTAAGTTTAGGGAGGACGAAAATGACCTAATTGTTCATCCAATGACACAAAACACCTATTGGATGCAAAAGATTGGTTAGAAACCCTAATTTGACAAGCATAAGCCTAGGGAGGACGAAAATGACCTAAACGTTCATCCAATGACACTAAAACACCTATTTGATGCACAAGATTGGTTAGAAACCCTAATTGGACAAGCAAAAGCCTAGGGAGGACGAAAATGACCTAATTGTTCATCAAATGACACAAAACACCTATGGATGCACAAGATTGGTTAAAAACCCTAATTGGACAAGAATTAGCCTAGGGAGGACGAAAATGACCTAAATGTTCATCCAATGACACAAAACACCTATCGGATGCAAAAGATTGGTTAGAAACCCTAATTGGACAAGATAAAGTTTAGGGAGGACGAAAATGACCTAATTGTTCATCCAATGACACAAAACACCTATTGGATGCACAAGATTGGTTAAAAACCCTAATTGGACAAGATTAAGTGTAGGGAGGACAAAAATGACCTAAATGTTCATCGAATGACACAAAACACCAATTGGATGCACAAGATTGGTAAAAAACCCTAATTGGACAAGCATTAGCCTAGGTAGGACGAAAAGGACCTAAATGTTCATCCAATGACACAAAACAACTATTGGATGCACAAGATTGGTTAAAAACATTAATTGGACAAGAATTAGCCTAGGGAGGAAGAAAATGACCGAATAGTTCATCCAATGACACAAAAACACATATTGGATGCACAAGATTGGTTAGATACCCTAATTGGACAAGATTAAGTTTAGGGAGGACGAAAATGACGTAAATGTTCATCCAATGACACAAAACACCTATTCGATGCACAAGATTGGTTAAAAACCCTAATTGGACAAGAATTAGCCTAGGGAGTACAAAAATGACCTAATTGTTCATCCAATGACACAAAACACCTATTGGATGCACAAGATTGGTTAGAAACCCTAATTGGACAAGAATTAGCCTAGGGAGGACGAAAATGACCTAAATGTTCATCGAATGACACAAAACACCAATTGGATGCACAAGATTGGTAAAAAACCCTAATTGGACAAGAATTAGCCTAGGTAGGACGAAAAGGACCTAAATGTTCATCCAATGACACAAAACAACTATTGGATGCACAAGATTGGTTAAAAACATTAATTGGACAAGAATTAGCCTAGGGAGGACGAAAATGACCTAAATGTTTATCCAATGACACAAAACACCTATTAGATGCACAAGATTGGTTAAAAACCCTAATTGGACAAGAATTTGCCAAGGGAAGACGAAAATGACCTAATTGTTCATCCAATGACACAAAAACACATATTGGATGCACAAGATTGGTTAGAAACCTTAATTGGACAAGATTAAGTGTAGGGAGGACGAAAATGACCTAAATATTCATCCAATGACACAAAACACCTATTGGATGCAAAAGATTGGTTAGAAACCCTAATTGGACAAGAATTAGCTTAGGGAGGACGAAAATCACCTAATTGTTCATCTAATGACACAAAACACCTATCGAAGCACAAGATTGGTTAAAAACCCGAATTGGACAAGAATTAGCCTAGGGAGGATGAAAATGACGTAATTGTTCATCCAATGACACAAAAACACCTATTGGATGCACAAGATTGGTTAGAAACCCTAATTGGACAAGAATTAGCCAAGGTAGGACGAAAAGGACCTAAATGTTCATCCAATGACACAAAACACCTATTGGATGCACAATATTGGTTAAAAACCCTAATTGGACAAGATTAAGTAAAGGGAGGACGAAAATGACCTAAATATTCTTCCAATGACACAAAACTCTGATTGGATGCACAAGATTGGTTAGAAACCATAATTGGACAAGATTAAGTTTAGGGAGGACGAAAATGACGTAAATGTTCATCCAATGACACAAAACACCTATTAGATGCACAAGATTCGTTAGAAACCCTAATTGGACAAGAATTAGCCTAGGGAGGACGAAAATGACCTAAATGTTTATCCAATGACACAAAACACCTATTAGATGCACAAGATTGGTTAAAAACCCTAATTGGACAAGAATTTGCCAAGGGAAGACGAAAATGACCTAATTGTTCATCCAATGACACAAAAACACCTATTGGATGCACAAGATTGGCTAAAAACCCTAATTGGACAAGAATTAGCCTAGGGAGGACGAAAATGACCTAAATGTTCATCGAATGACACAAATACACCTATTGGATGCACAAGATTGGTTAAAAACCCTAATTGGACAAGAATTAGCCTA
>JBBPBS010000657.1:270442-288065 GCA_037974835.1 Cicer judaicum
AAAACACCTATTGGATGCACAAGATTGGTTAGAAACCCTAATTGGACAAGAATTAGCCAAGGTAGGACGAAAAGGACCTAAATGTTCATCCAATGACACAAAACACCTATTGGATGCACAATATTGGTTAAAAACCCTAATTGGACAAGAATTAGCCTAGGGAGGACGAAAATGACCTAAATGTTCATCGAATGACACAAATACACCTATTGGATGCACAAGATTGGTTAAAAACCCTAATTGGACAAGAATTAGCCTAGGGAGGACTAAAATGACTTAATTGTTCATCCAATGACACAAAAACACCTATTGGATGCAAAAGATTTGTTAGAAACCCTAATTGGAAAAGATTAAGTTTAGGGAGGACGAAAATGACCTAATTGTTCATCCAATGACACAAAACACCTATTGGATGCAAAAGATTGGTTAGAAACCCTAATTTGACAAGCATAAGCCTAGGGAGGACGAAAATGACCTAAACGTTCATCCAATGACACTAAAACACCTATTTGATGCACAAGATTGGTTAGAAACCCTAATTGGACAAGCAAAAGCCTAGGGAGGACGAAAATGACCTAATTGTTCATCAAATGACACAAAACACCTATGGATGCACAAGATTGGTTAAAAACCCTAATTGGACAAGAATTAGCCTAGGGAGGACGAAAATGACGTAATTGTTCATCCAATGACACAAAAACACCTATTGGATGCACAAGATTGGTTAGAAACCCTAATTGGACAAGAATTAGCCAAGGTAGGACGAAAAGGACCTAAATGTTCATCCAATGACACAAAACACCTATTGGATGCACAATATTGGTTAAAAACCCTAATTGGACAAGATTAAGTAAAGGGAGGACGAAAATGACCTAAATATTCTTCCAATGACACAAAACACCTATCGGATGCAGAAAATTGGTTAGAAACCCTAATTGGACAAGATTAAGTTTAGGGAGGACGAAAATGACCTAATTGTTCATCCAATGACATAAAACACCAATTGGATGCACAAGATTGGTTAAAATACTAATTGGACAAGATTAAGTATAGGGAGGACGAAAATGACCTAAATGTTCATCCAATGACACAAAACACCAATTGGATGCACAAGATTGGTAAAAAACCCTAATTGGACAAGAATTAGCATAGGTAGGACGAAAAGGACCTAAATGTTCATCCAATGACACAAAACAACTATTGGATGCACAAGATTGGTTAAAAACATTAATTGTACAAGAATTAGCCTAGGGAGGACGAAAATGACCGAATAGTTCATCCAATGAAACAAAAACACATATTGGATGCACAAGATTGGTTAGATACCCTAATTGGACAAGATTAAGTTTAGGGAGTACAAAAATGACCTAATTGTTCATCCAATGACACAAAACACCTATTGGATGCACAAGATTGGTTAGAAACCCTAATTGGACAAGAATTAGCCTAGGGAGGACGAAAATGACCTAAATATTCATCCAATGACACAAAACACCTATTGGATGCACAAGATTGGTTAAAAACCCTAATTGGACAAGAATTAGCCTAGGGAGGACGAAAATGACTTAATTGTTCATCCAATGACACAAAAACACCTATTGGATGCAAAAGATTTGTTCGAAACCCTAATTGGAAAAGATTAAGTTTAGGGAGGACGAAAATGACCTAATTGTTCATCCAATGACACAAAACACCTATTGGATGCAAAAGATTGGTTAGAAACCCTAATTTGACAACCATAAGCCTAGGGAGGACTAAAATGACCTAAATGTTCATCCAATGACACTAATACACCTATTGGATGCACAAGATTGGTTAAAAACCCTAATTGGACAAGAATTAGCCTAGGGAGGACGAAAATGACTTAATTGTTCATCCAATGACACAAAAACACCTATTGGATGCAAAAGATTTGTTAGAAACCCTAATTGGAAAAGATTAAGTTTAGGGAGGACGAAAATGACCTAATTGTTCATCCAATGACACAAAACACCTATTGGATGCAAAAGATTGGTTAGAAACCCTAATTGGACAAGCATAAGCCTAGGGAGGACGAAAATGACCTAATTGTTCATCAAATGACACAAAACACCTATGGATGCACAAGATTGGTTAAAAACCCTAATTGGACAAGAATTAGCCTAGGGAGGACGAAAATGACCTAAATGTTCATCCAATGACACAAAACACCTATCGGATGCAAAAGATTGGTTAGAAACCCTAATTGGACAAGATAAAGTTTAGGGAGGACGAAAATGACCTAATTGTTCATCCAATGACACAAAACACCTATTGGATGCACAAGATTGGTTAAAAACCCTAATTGGACAAGATTAAGTGTAGGGAGGACGAAAATGACCTAAATGTTCATCGAATGACACAAAACACCTATTAGATGCACAAGATTGGTTAAAAACCCTAATTGGACAAGAATTAGCCTAGGGAGGAGGAAAATGACCTAAATGTTCATCCAATGACACAAAACACCTATTGGATGTACAAGATTGGTCAGAAACCCTAATTGGACAAGATTAAGTTTAGGGAGGACGAAAATGACGTAAATGTTCATCCAATGACACAAAACACCTACTAGATGCACAAGATTGGTTAAAAACCCTAATTGGACAAGAATTAGCCTAGGGAGTACAAAAATGACCTAATTGTTCATCCAATGACACAAAACACCTATTGGATGCACAAGATTGGTTAGAAACCCTAATTGGACAAGAATTAGCCTAGGGAGGACAAAAATGACCTAAATGTTCATCCAATGACACAAAACACCTATTAGATGCACAAGATTCGTTAAAAACCCTAATTGGACAAGAATTAGCCTAGGGAAGACGAAAATGACCTAATTGTTCATCCAATGACACAAAAACACCTATTGGATGCACAAGATTGGTTAAAAACCCTAATTGGACAAGAATTAGCCTAGGTAGGACGAAAAGGACCTACATGTTCATCCAATGACACAAAACACCTATTGGATGCACAAAATTGGTTAAAAACATTAATTGGACAAGAATTAGCCTAGGGAGGACGAAAATGACGTAATTGTTCATCCAATGACACAAAAACACCTATTGGATGCACAAGATTGGTTAGAAACCCTAATTGGACAAGAATTAGCCAAGGTAGGACGAAAAGGACCTAAATGTTCATCCAATGACACAAAACACCTATTAGATGCACAAGATTGGTTAAAAACCCTAATTGGACAAGAATTAGCCTAGGGAAGACGAAAATGACCTAATTGTTCATCCAATGACACAAAAACACCTATTGGATGCACAAGATTGGTTAAAAACCCTAATTGGACAAGAATTAGCCAAGGTAGGACGAAAAGGACCTAAATGTTCATCCAATGACACAAAACACCTATTGGATGCACAATATTGGTTAAAAACCCTAATTGGACAAGATTAAGTAAAGGGAGGACGAAAATGACCTAAATATTCTTCCAATGACACAAAACACCGATTGGATGCACAAGATTGGTTAGAAACCCTAATTGGACAAGATTAAGTTTAGGGAGGACGAAAATGACGTAAATGTTCATCCAATGACACAAAACACCTATTAGATGCACAAGATTGGTTAGAAACCCTAATTGGACAAGAATAAGCCTAGGGAGGACGAAAATGACCTAAATGTTCATCTAATGACACAAAACACCTATCGGATGCAGAAGATTGGTTAGAAACCCTAATTGGACAAGATTAAGTTTAGGGAGGACGAAAATGACCTAATTGTTCATCCAATGACACAAAACACCTATTGGATGCACAAGATTGGTTAAAAACCCTAATTGGACAAGATTAAGTGTAGGGAGGACGAAAATGACCTAAATATTCATCCAATGACACAAAACACCTATTGGATGCACAAGATTGGTTAAAAACCCTAATTGGACAAGAATTAGCCTAGGGAGGACGAAAATGACTTAATTGTTCATCCAATGACACAAAAACACCTATTGGATGCAAAAGATTTGTTAGATACCCTAATTGGACAAGATTAAGTTTAGGGAGGACGAAAATGACGTAAATGTTCATCCAATGACACAAAACACCTATTCGATGCACAAGATTGGTTAAAAACCCTAATTGGACAAGAATTAGCCTAGGGAGAACGAAAATGACCTAAATGTTCATCCAATAACACAAAACACCTATTAGATGCACAAGATTTGTTAAAAACCCTAATTGGACAAGAATTAGCCTAGGGAGGACGAAAATGACCTAAATGTTCATCTAATGACACAAAACACCTATCGGATGCAGAAGATTGGTTAGAAACCCTAATTGGACAAGATTAAGTTTAGGGAGGACGAAAATGACCTAATTGTTCATCCAATGACACAAAACACCTATTGGATGCACAAGATTGGTTAAAAACCCTAATTGGAAAGATTAAGTGTAGGGAGGACGAAAATGACCTAAATGTTCATCGAATGACACAAAACACCAATTGGATGCACAAGATTGGTAAAAAACCCTAATTGGACAAGATTAAGTGTAGGGAGGACGAAAATGACCTAAATTTTCATCCAATGACACAAAACACCTATTGGATGCACAAGATTGATTAAAAACCCTAATTGGACAAGAATTAGCCTAGGGAGGAGGAAAATGACCTAAATGTTCATCCAATGACACAAAACACCTATTGGATGCACAAGATTGGTTAAAAACCCTAATTGGACAAGATTAAGTGTAGGGAGGACGAAAATGACCTAAATGTTCATCGAATGACACAAAACACCAATTGGATGCACAAGATTGGTAAAAAACCCTAATTGGACAAGAATTAGCCTAGGTAGGACGAAAAGGACCTAAATGTTCATCCAATGACACAAAACAACTATTGGATGCACAAGATTGGTTAAAAACATTAATTGGACAAGAATTAGCCTAGGGAGGAAGAAAATGACCGAATAGTTCATCCAATGACACAAAAACACATATTGGATGCACAAGATTGGTTAGATACCCTAATTGGACAAGATTAAGTTTAGGGAGGACGAAAATGACGTAAATGTTCATCCAATGACACAAAACACCTATTCGATGCACAAGATTGGTTAAAAACCCTAATTGGACAAGAATTAGCCTAGGGAGGACAAAAATGACCTAATTGTTCATCCAATGACACAAAACACCTATTGGATGCACAAGATTGGTTAGAAACCCTAATTGGACAAGAATTAGCCTAGGGAGGACGAAAATGACCTAAATGTTCATCGAATGACACAAAACACCAATTGGATGCACAAGATTGGTAAAAAACCCTAATTGGACAAGAATTAGCCTAGGTAGGACGAAAAGGACCTAAATGTTCATCCAATGACACAAAACAACTATTGGATGCACAAGATTGGTTAAAAACATTAATTGGACAAGAATTAGCTTAGGGAGGACGAAAATGACCGAATAGTTCATCCAATGACACAAAAACACATATTGGATGCACAAGATTGGTTAGATACCCTAATTGGACAAGATTAAGTTTAGGGAGGACGAAAATGACGTAAATGTTCATCCAATGACACAAAACACCTATTCGATGCACAAGATTGGTTAAAAACCCTAATTGGACAAGAATTAGCCTAGGGAGTACAAAAATGACCTAATTGTTCATCCAATGACACAAAACACCTATTGGATGCACAAGATTGGTTAGAAACCCTAATTGGACATGAATTAGCCTAGGGAGGACGAAAATGACCTAAATGTTCATCCAATGACACAAAACACCTATTAGATGCACAAGATTGGTTAGAAAACCTAATTGGACAAGAATTTGCCAATGGAAGACGAAAATGACCTAAATATTCATCCAATGACACAAAACACCTATTGGATGCACAAGATTGGTTAAAAACCCTAATTGGACAAGAATTAGCCTAGGGAGGACGAAAATGACTTAATTGTTCATCCAATAACACAAAAACACCTATTGGATGCAAAAGATTTGTTCGAAACCCTAATTGGAAAAGATTAAGTTTAGGGAGGACGAAAATGACCTAATTGTTCATCCAATGACACAAAACACCTATTGGATGCAAAAGATTGGTTAGAAACCCTAATTTGACAACCATAAGCCTAGGGAGGACTAAAATGACCTAAATGTTCATCCAATGACACTAATACACCTATTGGATGCACAAGATTGGTTAAAAACCCTAATTGGACAAGAATTAGCCTAGGGAGGATGAAAATGACTTAATTGTTCATCCAATGACACAAAAACACGTATTGGATGCAAAAGATTTGTTAGAAACGCTAATTGGAAAAGATTAAGTTTAGGGAGGACGAAAATGACCTAATTGTTCATCCAATGACACAAAACACCTATTGGATGCAAAAGATTGGTTAGAAACCCTAATTTGACAAGCATAAGCCTAGGGAGGACGAAAATGACCTAAATGTTCATCTAATGACACAAAACACCTATCGGATGCAGAAAATTGGTTAGAAACCCTAATTGGACAAGATTAAGTTTAGGGAGGACGAAAATGACCTAATTGTTCATCCAATGACATAAAACACCAATTGGATGCACAAGATTGGTTAAAATACTAATTGGACAAGATTAAATATAGGGAGGACGAAAATGACCTAAATGTTCATCCAATGACACAAAACACCAATTGGATGCACAAGATTGGTAAAAAACCCTAATTGGACAAGAATTAGCCTAGGTAGGACGAAAAGGACCTAAATGTTCATCCAATGACACAAAACAACTATTGGATGCACAAGATTGGTTAAAAACATTAATTGTACAAGAATTAGCCTAGGGAGGACGAAAATGACCGAATAGTTCATCCAATGAAACAAAAACACATATTGGATGCACAAGATTGGTTAGATACGCTAATTGGACAAGATTAAGTTTAGGGAGGACGAAAATGACCTAAATGTTCATCCAATGACACAAAACACCTATTTGATGCACAAGATTGGTTAAAAACCCTAATTGGACAAGAATTAGCCTAGGGAGGACGAAAATGACCTAAATGTTCATCCAATAACACAAAACACCTATTAGATGCACAAGATTGGTTAAAAACCCTAATTGGACAAGAATTAGCCTAGGGAGGACGAAAATGACCTAAATGTTCATCTAATGACACAAAACACCTATCGGATGCAGAAGATTGGTTAGAAACCCTAATTGGACAAGATTAAGTTTAGGGACGACGAAAATGACCTAAATGTTCATCGAATGACACAAAACACCAATTGGATGCACAAGATTGGTTAGAAACCCTAATTGGACAAGAATTAGCCTAGGTAGGACGAAAAGGACCTAAATGTTCATCCAATGACACAAAACAACTATTGGATGCACAAGATTGGTTAAAAACATTAATTGGACAAGAATTAGCCTAGGGAGGACGAAAATGACCGAATAGTTCATCCAATGAAACAAAAACACATATTGGATGCACAAGATTGGTTAAATACCCTAATTGGACAAGATTAAGTTTAGGGAGGACGAAAATGACGTAAATGTTCATCCAATGACACAAAACACCTATTCGATGCACAAGATTGGTTAAAAACCCTAATTGGACAAAATTAGCCTAGGGAGAACGAAAATGACCTAAATGTTCATCCAATAACACAAAACACCTATTAGATGCACAAGATTGGTTAAAATCCCTAATTGGACAAGAATTGGCCTAGGGAGGACGAAAATGACCTAAATGTTCATCTAATGACACAAAACACCTATCGGATGCAGAAGATTGGTTAGAAACCCTAATTGGACAAGATTAAGTTTAGGGAGGACGAAAATGACCTAATTGTTCATCCAATGACACAAAACACCTATTGGATGCACAAGATTGGTTAAAAACCCTAATTGGAAAGATTAAGTGTAGGGAGGACGAAAATGACCTAAATGTTCATTGAATGACACAAAACACCAATTGGATGCACAAGATTGGTAAAAAACCCTAATTGGACAAGATTAAGTGTAGGGAGGACGAAAATGACCTAAATTTTCATCCAATGACACAAAACACCTATTGGATGCACAAGATTGGTTAAAAACCCTAATTGGACAAGAATTAGCCTAGGGAGGAGGGAAATGACCTAAATGTTCATCCAATGACACAAAACACCTATTGGATGCACAAGATTGGTTAAAAACCCTAATTGGACAAGAATTAGCCTAGGGAGGAGGAAAATTACCTAAATGTTCATCCAATGACACAAAACACCTATGGATGCACAAGATTGGTTAGAAACCCTAATTGGACAAGAATTAGCCTAGGGAGGACGAAAATGACCTAAATGTTCACCCAATGACACAAAACACCTATTGGATGCACAAGATTGGTTAAAAACCCTAATTGGACAAGAATTAGCCTAGGTAGGACGAAAAGGACCTAAATGTTCATCCAATGACACAAAACACCTATTGGATGCACAAGATTGGTTAAAAACCCTAATTGGACAAGAATTAGCCTAGGGAGTACAAAAATGACCTAATTGTTCATCCAATGACACAAAACACCTATGGATGCACAAGATTGGTTACAAACCCTAAACCCTAATTGGACAAGATTAAGTTTAGGGAGAACGAAAATGACCTTAATGTTCATCCAATGACACTAATACACCTATTGGATCCACAAGATTGGTTAAAAACCTTAATTGGACAAGATTAAGCCTAGGGAGGACTAAAATGACCTAAATGTTCATCCAATGACACTAATACACCTATTGGATGCACAAGGTTGTTTAAAAACCCAAATTGGACAAGAATTAGCCTAGGGAGGACGAAAATGACTTAATTGTTCATCCAATGACACAAAAAAACCTATTGGATGCAAAAGATTTGTTAGAAACCCTAATTGGAAAAGATTAAGTTTAGGGAGGAGGAAAATGACCTAATTGTTCATCCAATGACACAAAACACCTATTGGATACAAAAGATTGGTTAGAAACCCTAATTGGACAAGCATAAGCCTAGGGAGGACGAAAATGACCTAATTGTTCATCAAATGACACAAAACACCTATGGATGCACAAGATTGGTTAAAAACTCTAATTGGACAAGAATTAGCCTAGGGAGGACGAAAATGACCTAAATGTTCATCTAATGACACAAAACACCTATCGGATGCAGAAGATTGGTTAGAAACCCTAATTGGACAAGATTAAGTTTAGCGAGGACGAAAATGATCTAATTGTTCATCCAATGACACAAAACACCTATTGGATGCACAAGATTGGTAAAAAACCCTAATTGGACAAGAATTAGCCTAGGCAGGACGAAAATGACATAATTGTTCATCCAATGACACAAAAACACCTATTGGATGTACAAGATTGGTTAGAAACCCTAATTGGACAAGAATAAGCTTAGGGAGGACGAAAATGACCTAAATGTTCATCTAATGACACAAAACACTTATTGGATGCACGAGATTGGTCAGAAACCCTAATTGGACAAGATTAAGTTTAGGGAGAACGAAAATGACCTAAATGTTCATCCAATGACACTAATACACCTATTGGATGCACAAGATTGGTTAAAAACCCTAATTGGACAAGATTAAGTGTAGGGAGGATGAAAATGACCTAAATTTTCATCCAATGACACAAAACACCTATTGGATGCACAAGATTGGTTAAAAACCCTAATTGGACAAGAATTAGCCTAGGGAGGAGGAAAATGACCTGGATGTTCATCCAATGACACAAAACAACTATTGGATGCACAAGATTGGTTAAAAACATTAATTGGACAAGAATTAGCCTAGGGAGGACGAAAATGACCTAATTGTTCATCAAATGACACAAAACACCTATGGATGCACAAGATTGGTTAAAAACCCTAATTCGACAAGAATTAGCCTAGGGAGGACGAAAATGACTTAATTGTTCATTCAATGACACAAAAACACCTATTGGATGCAAAAGATTTGTTAGAAACCCTAATTGGAAAAGATTAAGTTTAGGGAGGACGAAAATGACCTAATTGTTCATCAAATGACACAAAACACCTATGGATGCACAAGATTGGTTAGAAACCCTAATTGGACAAGAATTAGCCTAGGGAGGACGAAAATGACCTAATTGTTCATCCAATGACACAAAACACCTATTGGATGCACAAGATTGGTTAAAAACCCTAATTGGACAAGAATTAGCCTAGGGAGGACGAAAATGACCTAAATATTCATCCAATGACACAAATACACCTATTGGATGCACAAGATTGGTTAAAAACCCTAATTGGACAAGAATTAGCCTAGGGAGGACGAAAATGACCTAAATATTCATCCAATGACACAAATACACCTATTGGATGCACAAGATTGGTTAAAAACCCTAATTGGACAAGAATTAGCCTAGGGAGGACGAAAATGACCTAATTGTTCATCCAATGACACAAAAACACCTATTGGATGCACAAGATTGGTTAGAAACCCTAATTGGACAAGAATTAGCCTAGGGAGGACGAAAATGACCTAAATGTTCATCCAATGACACAAAGCACCTATTGGATGCACAAGATTGGTTAAAAACCCTAATTGGACAAGAATTAGCCTAGGGAGGACGAAAATGACCTAAATATTCATCCAATCACACAAATACACCTATTGGATGCACAAGATTGGTTAAAAACCCTAATTGGACAAGAATTAGCCTAGGGAGGACGAAAATGACTTAATTGTTCATCCAATGACACAAAAACACCTATTGGATGCAAAAGATTTGTTAGATACCCTAATTGGACAAGATTAAGTTTAGGGAGGACGAAAATGACGTAAATGTTCATCCAATGACACAAAACACCTATTCGATGCACAAGATTGGTTAAAAACCCTAATTGGACAAGAATTAGACTAGGGAGTACAAAAATGACCTAAATGTTCATCTAATGACACAAAACACCTATCGGATGCAGAAGATTGGTTAAAAACCCTAATTGGACAAGATTAAGTTTAGGGAGGACGAAAATGACCTAATTGTTCATCCAATGACACAAAACACCTATTGGATGCACAAGATTGGTTAAAAACCCTAATTGGACAAGATTAAGTGTAGGGAGGATGAAAATGACCTAAATGTTCATCGAATGACACAAAACACCAATTGGACGCACAAGATTGGTAAAAAACCCTAATTGGACAAGATTAAGTGTAGGGAGGACGAAAATGACCTAAATTTTTATCCAATGACACAAAACACCTATTGGATGCACAAGATTGGTTAAAAACCCTAATTGGACAAGAATTAGCCTAGGGAGGAGGAAAATGACCTAAATGTTCATCCAATGACACAAAACACCTATTGGATGCACAAGATTGGTTAAAAACCCTAATTGGACAAGAATTAGCCTAGGGAGTACAAAAATGACCTAATTGTTCATCCAATGACACAAAACACCTATGGATGCACAAGATTGGTTAGAAACCCTAATTGGACAAGAATTAGCCTACGGAGGACGAAAATGACCTAAATGTTCATCCAATGACACAAAACACCTATTAGATGCACAAGATTGGTTAAAAACCCTAATTGGACAAGAATTAGCCTAGGGAGGACGAAAATGACCTAAATGTTCATCCAATGACACAAAACACCTATCGGATGCAGAAGATTAGTTAGAAACCCTAATTGGACAAGATTAAGTTTAGGGAGGACGAAAATGACCTATATGTTCATCTAATGACACAAAACACTTATTGGATGCACAAGATTGGTCAGAAACCCTAATTGGACAAGATTAAGTTTAGGGAGAACGAAAATGACCTAAATGTTCATCCAATGACACTAATACACCTATTGGATGCACAAGATTGGTTAAAAACCCTAATTGGACAAGATTAAGTGTAGGAAGGACGAAAATGACCTAAATTTTCATCCAATGACACAAAACACCTATTGGATGCACAAGATTGGTTAAAAACCCTAATTGGACAAGAATTAGCCAAGGGAGGAGGAAAATGACCTAAATGTTCATCCAATGACACAAAACACCTATTGGATGCACAAGATTGGTTAAAAACCCTAATTGGACAAGATTAAGTTTAGGGAGAACGAAAATGACCTAAATGTTCATCCAATGACACTAATACACCTATTGGATGCACAAGATTGGTTAAAAACCCTAATTGGACAAGATTAAGTGTAGGGAGGACGAAAATGACCTAAATTTTCATCCAATGACACAAAACACCTATTGGATGCACAAGATTGGTTAAAAACCCTAATTGGACAAGAATTAGCCTAGGGAGGAGGGAAATGACCTAAATGTTCATCCAATGACACAAAACACCTATTGGATGCACAAGATTGGTTAAAAACCCTAATTGGACAAGAATTAGCCTAGGGAGTACAAAAATGACCTAATTGTTCATCCAATGACACAAAACACCTATGGATGCACAAGATTGGTTAGAAACCCTAATTGGACAAGAATTAGCCTAGGGAGGACGAAAATGACCTAAATGTTCATCTAATGACACAAAACACCTATCGGATGCAGAAGATTGGTTAGAAACCCTAATTGGACAAGATTAAGTTTAGGGAGGACGAAAATGACCTAAATGTTCATCGAATGACACAAAACACTAATTGGATGCACAAGATTGGTAAAAAACCCTAATTGGACAAGAATTAGCCTAGGTAGGACGAAAAGGACCTAAATGTTCATCCAATGACACAAAACAACTATTGGATGCACAAGATTGGTTAAAAACATTAATTGGACAAGAATTAGCCTAGGGAGGAGGGAAATGACCTAAATGTTCATCCAATGACACAAAAACACCTATTGGATACACAAGATTGGTTAGAAACCGTAATTGGACAAGATTAAGTTTAGGGAGGACGAAAAAGACCTAAATGTTCATCCAATGACACAAAAACACCTATTGGATGCACAAGATTGGTTAGAAACCTTAATTGGACAAGATTAAGTGTAAGGAGGACGAAAATGACCTAAATATTCATCCAATGACACAAAACACCTATTGGATGCAAAAGATTGGTTAGAAACCCTAATTGGACAAGAATTAGCTTAGGGAGGACGAAAATCACCTAATTGTTCATCTAATGACACAAAACACCTATCGAAGCACAAGATTGGTTAAAAACCCTAATTGGCAAAGAATTAGCCTAGGGAGGATGAAAATGACCTAAATGTTCATCTAATGACACAAAACACCTATCCGATGCAGAAGATTGGTTAGAAACCCTAATTGGACAAGATTAAGTTTAGGGAGGACGAAAATGACCTAATTGTTCATCCAATGACACAAAACACCTATTGGATGCACAAGATTGGTTAAAAACCCTAATTGGACAAGATTAAGTGTAGGGAGGACGAAAATGACCTAAATGTTCATCGAATGACACAAAACACCTATTAGATGCACAATATTGGTTAAAAACCCTAATTGGACAAGAATTAGCCTAGGGAGGAGGAAAATGACCTAAATGTTCATCCAATGACACAAAACACCTATTGGATGTACAAGATTGGTCAGCAACCCTAATTGGACAAGATTAAGTTTAGGGAGGACGAAAATGACGTAAATGTTCATCCAATGACACAAAACACCTACTAGATGCACAAGATTGGTTAAAAACCCTAATTGGACAAGAATTAGCCTAGGGAGTACAAAAATGACCTAATTGTTCATCCAATGACACAAAACACCTATTGGATGCACAAGATTGGTTAGAAACCCTAATTGGACAAGAATTAGCCTAGGGAGGACGAAAATGACCTAAATGTTCATCGAATGACACAAAACACCAATTGGATGCACAAGATTGGTAAAAAACCCTAATTGGACAAGAATTAGCCTAGGGAGGACGAAAAGGACCTAAATGTTCATCCAATGACACAAAACAACTATTGGATGCACAAGATTGGTTAAAAACATTAATTGGACAAGAATTAGCCTAGGGAGGACGAAAAGGACCTAAATGTTCATCCAATGACACAAAAACACCTATTGGATGCACAAGATTGGTTAGAAACCCTAATTGGACAAGAATTAGCCTAGGGAGGACGAAAATGACCTAATTGTTCATCCAATGACACAAAAACACCTATTGGATGCACAAGATTGGTTAAAAACCCTAATTGGACAAGATTAAGTTTAGGGAGGACGAAAATGACCTAATTGTTCATCCAATGACACAAAACACCTATTGGATGCACAAGATTGGTTAAAAACCCTAATTGGACAAGATTAAGTGTAGGGAGGACGAAAATGACCTAATGTTCATCCAATGACACAAAAGCACCTAATGGATGCACAAGATTGGATAAAAATCCTAATTGGACAAGAATTAGCCTAGGGAGGACGAAAATGACCTAAATGTTCATCCAATGACACAAAACACCTATTGGATGCAAAGCATTGGTTAAAAACCCTAATTGGACTACATTAAGTGTAGGGAGGACGAAAATGACCTAAATGTTCATCCAATGACACAAAACACCTATTGGATGCACAAGATTGGTTAAAAACCCTAATTGGACAAGATTAAGTGTAGGGAGGACGAAAATGACCTAAATGTGCATCCAATGACACAAAACACCTATTGGATGCACAAGATTGGTTAAAAACCCTAATTGGACAAGAATTAGCCTAGGGAGGACGAAAATGACCTAATTGTTCATCCAATGACACAAAAACACCTATTGGATGCACAAGATTGGTTAGAAACCCTAATTGGAAGAGATTAAGTTTAGGGAGGACTAAAACGACATCAATGTTCATCCAATGAGACAAAAACAACAATTGGATGCACAAGATTGGTTAGAAACCCTAATTGGACAAGATTAAGTGTAGGGAGGACGAAAATGACCTAAATGTTCATCCAATGACACAAAACACCTATTGGATGCACAAGATTGGTTAAAAACCCTAATTGGACAAGAATTAGCCTAGGGAGGACGAAAATGACCTAATTGTTCATCCAATGACACAAAAACACCTATTGGATGCACAAGATTGGTTAGAAACCCTAATTGGACAAGCATAAGCCTATGGAGGATGAAAATGACCTAAATGTTCATTCAATGACACAAAAACACCTATTGGATGCACAAGATTGGTTAAAAATCCTAATTGGACAAGATTAAGTGTAGGGAGGACGAAAATGACATAAATATTCGTCCAATGACACAAAAACAACTATTGGATACACAAGATTGGTTAAAAATCCTAATTGGACAAGATTAAGTGTAGGGAGGACGAAAATGACCTAAATGTTCATCCAATGACACAAAACACCTATTGGATGCACAAGATTGGTTAAAAACCCTAATTGGACAAGAATTAGCCTAGGGAGGAAGAAAATGACCTAATTGTTCATCCAATGACACAAAAACACCTATTGGATGCACAAGATTGGGTAGAAACCCTAATTGAACAAGATTAAGTGTAGGCAGGACGAAAATGACCTAAATGTTCATCCAATGACATAAAACACCTATTGGATGCACAAGATTGGTTAAAAACCCTAATTGGACAAGATTAAGTTTAGGGAGGACGAAAATGACCTAAATGTTCATCCAATGACACAAAATACCTATTGGATGCACAAGATTGGTTAAAAACCCTAATTGGATAAGAATTAGCCTAAGGAGGACGAAAATGACCTAAATGTTCATCCAATGACACAAAACACCTATTGGATGCACAAGATTGGTTAAAAACCCTAATTGGATAAGAATTAGCCTAGGGAGGACGAAAATGACCTAAATGTTCATCCAATGACACAAAACACCTATTGGATGCACAAGATTGGTTAAAAACCCTAATTGGACAAGAATTAGCCTAGGGAGGACGAAAATGACCTAAATTTTCATCCAATGACACAAAACACCTATTGGATGCACAAGATTGGTTAAAAACCCTAATTGGACAAGAATTAGCCTAGGGAGGACGAAAATGACCTAAATGTTCATCCAATGACACAAAACACCTATTGGATGCACAAGATTGGCTAAAAACCCTAATTGGACAAGAATTAGCCTAGGGAGGACGAAAATGACCTAAATGTTCATCCAATGACACAAATACACCTATTGGATGCACAAGATTGGTTAAAAACCCTAATTGGACAAGAATTAGCCTAGGGAGGACTAAAATGACTTAATTGTTCATCCAATGACACAAAAACACCTATTGGATGCAAAAGATTTGTTAGAAACCCTAATTGGAAAAGATTAAGTTTAGGGAGGACGAAAATGACCTAATTGTTCATCCAATGACACAAAACACCTATTGGATGCAAAAGATTGGTTAGAAACCCTAATTGGACAAGCATAAGCCTAGGGAGGACGAAAATGACCTAATTGTTCATCAAATGACACAAAACACCTATGGATGCACAAGATTGGTTAAAAACCCTAATTGGACAAGAATTAGCCTAGGGAGGACGAAAATGACCTAAATGTTCATCTAATGACACAAAACACCTATCGGATGCAGAAGATTGGTTAGAAACCCTAATTGGACAAGAATAAGTTTAGGGAGGACGAAAATGACCTAAATGTTCATCTAATGACACAAAACACTTATTGGATGCACAAGATTGGTCAGAAACCCTAATTGGACAAGATTAAGTTTAGGGAGAACGAAAATGACCTAAATGTTCATCCAATGACACTAATACACCTATTGGATGCACAAGATTGGTTAAAAACCCTAATTGGACAAGATTAAGTGTAGGAAGGACGAAAATGACCTAAATTTTCATCCAATGACACAAAACACCTATTGGATGCACAAGATTGGTTAAAAACCCTAATTGGACAAGAATTAGCCAAGGGAGGAGGAAAATGACCTAAATGTTCATCCAATGACACAAAACACCTATTGGATGCACAAGATTGGTTAAAAACCCTAATTGGACAAGATTAAGTTTAGGGAGAACGAAAATGACCTAAATGTTCATCCAATGACACTAATACACCTATTGGATGCACAAGATTGGTTAAAAACCCTAATTGGACAAGATTAAGTGTAGGGAGGACGAAAATGACCTAAATTTTCATCCAATGACACAAAACACCTATTGGATGCACAAGATTGGTTAAAAACCCTAATTGGACAAGAATTAGCCTAGGGAGGACGAAAATGACTTAATTGTTCATCCAATGACACAAAAACACCTATTGGATGCAAAACATTTGTTAGAAACCCTAATTGGAAAAGATTAAGTTTAGGGAGGACGAAAATGACCTAATTGTTCATCCAATGACACAAAACACCTATTGGATGCACAAGATTGGTTAAAAACCCTAATTGGACAAGATTAAGTGTAGGGAGGACGAAAATGACCTAAATGTTCATCGAATGACACAAAACACCAATTGGATGCACAAGATTGGTAAAAAACCCTAATTGGACAAGAATTAGCCTAGGCAGGACGAAAATGACCTAATTGTTCATCCAATGACACAAAAACACCTATTGGATGTACAAGATTGGTTAGAAACCCTAATTGGACAAGATTAAGTGTAGGGAGGACGTAAATGACCTAAATATTCTTCCAATGACACAAAAACACCTATTGGATTCACATGATTGGTTAGAAACCCTAATTGGACAAGAATAAGCTTA
>JBBPBS010000657.1:288075-315455 GCA_037974835.1 Cicer judaicum
TGTTCATCCAATGACACAAAACACCTATTGGATGCACAAGATTGGTTAAAAACCCTAATTGGACAAGATTAAGTTTAGGGAGAACGAAAATGACCTAAATGTTCATCCAATGACACTAATACACCTATTGGATGCACAAGATTGGTTAAAAACCCTAATTGGACAAGATTAAGTGTAGGAAGGACGAAAATGACCTAAATTTTCATCCAATGACACAAAACACCTATTGGATGCACAAGATTGGTTAAAAACCCTAATTGGACAAGAATTAGCCAAGGGAGGAGGAAAATGACCTAAATGTTCATCCAATGACACAAAACACCTATTGGATGCACAAGATTGGTTAAAAACCCTAATTGGACAAGATTAAGTTTAGGGAGAACGAAAATGACCTAAATGTTCATCCAATGACACTAATACACCTATTGGATGCACAAGATTGGTTAAAAACCCTAATTGGACAAGATTAAGTGTAGGGAGGACGAAAATGACCTAAATTTTCATCCAATGACACAAAACACCTATTGGATGCACAAGATTGGTTAAAAACCCTAATTGGACAAGAATTAGCCTAGGGAGGACGAAAATGACTTAATTGTTCATCCAATGACACAAAAACACCTATTGGATGCAAAACATTTGTTAGAAACCCTAATTGGAAAAGATTAAGTTTAGGGAGGACGAAAATGACCTAATTGTTCATCCAATGACACAAAACACCTATTGGATGCACAAGATTGGTTAAAAACCCTAATTGGACAAGATTAAGTGTAGGGAGGACGAAAATGACCTAAATGTTCATCGAATGACACAAAACACCAATTGGATGCACAAGATTGGTAAAAAACCCTAATTGGACAAGAATTAGCCTAGGCAGGACGAAAATGACCTAATTGTTCATCCAATGACACAAAAACACCTATTGGATGTACAAGATTGGTTAGAAACCCTAATTGGACAAGATTAAGTGTAGGGAGGACGTAAATGACCTAAATATTCTTCCAATGACACAAAAACACCTATTGGATTCACATGATTGGTTAGAAACCCTAATTGGACAAGAATAAGCTTAGGGAGGACGAAAATGACCTAAATGTTCATCTAATGACACAAAACACTTATTGGATGCACGAGATTGGTCAGAAACCCTAATTGGACAAGATTAAGTGTAGGGAGAACGAAAATGACCTAAATGTTCATCCAATGACACTAATACACCTATTGGATGCACAAGATTGGTTAAAAACCCTAATTGGACAAGATTAAGTGTAGGGAGGACGAAAATGACCTAAATTTTCATCCAATGACACAAAACACCTATTGGATGCACAAGATTGGTTAAAAACCCTAATTGGACAAGAATTAGCCTAGGGAGTACAAAAATGACCTAAATTTTCATCCAATGACACAAAACACCTATTGGATGCACAAGATTGGTTAAAAACCCTAATTGGACAAGAATTAGCCAAGGGAGGAGGAAAATGACCTAAATGTTCATCCAATGACACAAAACACCTATTGGATGCACAAGATTGGTTAAAAACCCTAATTGGACAAGATTAAGTTTAGGGAGAACGAAAATGACCTAAATGTTCATCCAATGACACTAATACACCTATTGGATGCACAAGATTGGTTAAAAACCCTAATTGGACAAGATTAAGTGTAGGGAGGACGAAAATGACCTAAATTTTCATCCAATGACACAAAACACCTATTGGATGCACAAGATTGGTTAAAAACCCTAATTGGACAAGAATTAGCCTAGGGAGGACGAAAATGACTTAATTGTTCATCCAATGACACAAAAACACCTATTGGATGCAAAAGATTTGTTAGATACCCTAATTGGACAAGATTAAGTTTAGGGAGGACGAAAATGACGTAAATGTTCATCCAATGACACAAAACACCTATTCGATGCACAAGATTGGTTAAAAACCCTAATTGGACAAGAATTAGACTAGGGAGTACAAAAATGACCTAAATGTTCATCTAATGACACAAAACACCTATCGGATGCAGAAGATTGGTTAAAAACCCTAATTGGACAAGATTAAGTTTAGGGAGGACGAAAATGACCTAATTGTTCATCCAATGACACAAAACACCTATTGGATGCACAAGATTGGTTAAAAACCCTAATTGGACAAGATTAAGTGTAGGGAGGACGAAAATGACCTAAATGTTCATCGAATGACACAAAACACCAATTGGACGCACAAGATTGGTAAAAAACCCTAATTGGACAAGATTAAGTGTAGGGAGGACGAAAATGACCTAAATTTTTATCCAATGACACAAAACACCTATTGGATGCACAAGATTGGTTAAAAACCCTAATTGGACAAGAATTAGCCTAGGGAGGAGGAAAATGACCTAAATGTTCATCCAATGACACAAAACACCTATTGGATGCACAAGATTGGTTAAAAACCCTAATTGGACAAGAATTAGCCTAGGGAGTACAAAAATGACCTAATTGTTCATCCAATGACACAAAACACCTATGGATGCACAAGATTGGTTAGAAACCCTAATTGGACAAGAATTAGCCTACGGAGGACGAAAATGACCTAAATGTTCATCCAATGACACAAAACACCTATTAGATGCACAAGATTGGTTAAAAACCCTAATTGGACAAGAATTAGCCTAGGGAGGACGAAAATGACCTAAATGTTCATCCAATGACACAAAACACCTATCGGATGCAGAAGATTAGTTAGAAACCCTAATTGGACAAGATTAAGTTTAGGGAGGACGAAAATGACCTATATGTTCATCTAATGACACAAAACACTTATTGGATGCACAAGATTGGTCAGAAACCCTAATTGGACAAGATTAAGTTTAGGGAGAACGAAAATGACCTAAATGTTCATCCAATGACACTAATACACCTATTGGATGCACAAGATTGGTTAAAAACCCTAATTGGACAAGATTAAGTGTAGGAAGGACGAAAATGACCTAAATTTTCATCCAATGACACAAAACACCTATTGGATGCACAAGATTGGTTAAAAACCCTAATTGGACAAGAATTAGCCAAGGGAGGAGGAAAATGACCTAAATGTTCATCCAATGACACAAAACACCTATTGGATGCACAAGATTGGTTAAAAACCCTAATTGGACAAGAATTAGCCTAGGGAGTACAAAAATGACCTAATTGTTCATCCAATGACACAAAACACCTATGGATGCACAAGATTGGTTAGAAACCCTAATTGGACAAGAATTAGCCTAGGGAGGACGAAAATGACCTAAATGTTCATCTAATGACACAAAACACCTATCGGATGCAGAAGATTGGTTAGAAACCCTAATTGGACAAGATTAAGTTTAGGGAGGACGAAAATGACCTAAATGTTCATCTAATGACACAAAACACCTATTGGATGCACAAGATTGGTTAAAAACCCTAATTGGACAAGAATTAGCCTAGGGAGGACGAAAATGACCTAATTGTTCATCCAATGACACAAAACACCTATTGGATACACAAGATTGGTTAAAAACCCTAATTGGACAAGATTAAGTGTAGGGAGGACGAAAATGACCTAAATGTTCATCCAATGACACAAAACACCTATTGGATGCACAAGATTGGTTAAAAACCCTAATTGGACAAGAATTAGCCTAGGGAGGAAGAAAATGACCTAATTGTTCATCCAATGACACAAAACACCTATTGGATGCACAAGATTGGTTAGAAACCCTAATTGGACAAGATTAAGTGTAGGGAGGACGAAAATGACCTAAATGTTCATCCAATGACACAAAACACCTATTAGATGCACAAGATTGGTTAAAAACCCTAATTGGACAAGAATTAGCCTAGGGAGGACAAAAATGACCTAATTGTTCATCCAATGACACAAAACACCTATTGGATGCACAAGATTGGTTAGAAACCCTAATTGGACAAGAATTAGCCTAGGGAGGACAAAAATGACCTAAATGTTCATCCAATGACACAAAACACCTATTAGATGCACAAGATTGGTTAAAAACCCTAATTGGACAAGAATTAGCCTAGGGAAGACGAAAATGACCTAATTGTTCATCCAATGACACAAAAACACCTATTGGATGCACAAGATTGGTTAAAAACCCTAATTGGACAAGAATTAGCCAAGGTAGGACGAAAAGGACCTAAATGTTCATCCAATGACACAAAACACCTATTGGATGCACAATATTGGTTAAAAACCCTAATTGGACAAGATTAAGTAAAGGGAGGACGAAAATGACCTAAATATTCTTCCAATGACACAAAACACCGATTGGATGCACAAGATTGGTTAGAAACCCTAATTGGACAAGATTAAGTTTAGGGAGGACGAAAATGACGTAAATGTTCATCCAATGACACAAAACACCTATTAGATGCACAAGATTGGTTAGAAACCCTAATTGGACAAGAATTAGCCTAGGGAGGACGAAAATGACCTAAATGTTCATCTAATGACACAAAACACCTATCGGATGCAGAAGATTGGTTAGAAACCCTAATTGGACAAGATTAAGTTTAGGGAGGACGAAAATGACCTAATTGTTCATCCAATGACACAAAACACCAATTGGATGCACAAGATTGGTTAAAATACTAATTGGACAAGATTAAGTATAGGGAGGACGAAAATGACCTAAATGTTCATCCAATGACACAAAACACCAATTGGATGCACAAGATTGGTAAAAAACCCTAATTGGACAAGAATTAGCCTAGGTAGGACGAAAAGGACCTAAATGTTCATCCAATGACACAAAACAACTATTGGATGCACAAGATTGGTTAAAAACATTAATTGGACAAGAATTAGCTTAGGGAGGACGAAAATGACCGAATAGTTCATCCAATGACACAAAAACACATATTGGATGCACAAGATTGGTTAGATACCCTAATTGGACAAGATTAAGTTTAGGGAGGACGAAAATGACGTAAATGTTCATCCAATGACACAAAACACCTATTCGATGCACAAGATTGGTTAAAAACCCTAATTGGACAAGAATTAGCCTAGGGAGTACAAAAATGACCTAATTGTTCATCCAATGACACAAAACACCTATTGGATGCACAAGATTGGTTAGAAACCCTAATTGGACAAGAATTAGCCTAGGGAGGACGAAAATGACCTAATTGTTCATCCAATGACACAAAAACAGCTATTGGATGCACAAGATTGGTTAGAAACCCTAATTGGACAAGATTAAGTTTAGGGTGAACGGAAATGACCTAAATGTTCATCCAATGACACTAAAACACCTATTGGATGCACAAGATTGGTTAGAAACCCTAATTGGACAAGAATTAGCCTAGGGAGGACGAAAATGACCTAATTGTTCATCCAATGACACAAAAACACCTATTGGATGCACAAGATTGGTAAGAAACCCTAATTGGACAAGATTAAGTTTAGGGAGGATGAAAATGACGTAAATGTTCATGCAATGACACAAAACACATATTGGATGCAGAAGATTGGTTAAAAACCCTAATTGGACAAGAATTAGCCTAGGGAGGACGAAAATGACCTAATTGTTCATCGAATGACACAAAAACACCTATTGGATGCACAAGATTGGTTAGAAACCCTAATTGGACAGGAATTAGCCTAGGGAGGACGAAAATGACCTAATTGTTCATCCAATGACACAAAAACACCTATTGGATGCACAAGATTGGTTAGAAACCCTAATTGGACAAGAATTAGCCTAGGGAGGACGAAAATGACCTAAATGTTCATCCAATGACACAAAAAACCTATTGGATGCACAAGATTGGCTAAAAACCCTAATTGGACAAGAATTAGCCTAGGGAGGACGAAAATGACCTAAATGTTCATCCAATGACACAAATACACCTATTGGATGCACAAGATTGGTTAAAAACCCTAATTGGACAAGAATTAGCCTAGGGAGGACGAAAATGACTTAATTGTTCATCCAATGACACAAAAACACCTATTGGATGCAAAAGATTTGTTAGAAACCCTAATTGGAAAAGATTAAGTTTAGGGAGGACGAAAATGACCTAATTGTTCATCCAATGACACAAAACACCTATTGGATGCACAAGATTGGTTAAAAACCCTAATTGGACAAGATTAAGTGTAGGGAGGACGAAAATGACCTAAATGTTCATCGAATGACACAAAACACCAATTCGATGCACAAGATTGGTAAAAAACCCTAATTGGACAAGAATTAGCCTAGGCAGGACGAAAATGACCTAATTGTTCATTCAATGACACAAAAACACCTATTGGATGTACAAGATTGGTTAGAAACCCTAATTGGACAAGATTAAGTGTAGGGAGGACGTAAATGACCTAAATATTCTTCCAATGACACAAAAACACCTATTGGAGTCACATGATTGGTTAGAAACCCTAATTGGACAAGAATAAGCTTAGGGAGGACGAAAATGACCTAAATGTTCATCTAATGACACAAAACACTTATTGGATGCACGAGATTGGTCAGAAACCCTAATTGGACAAGATTAAGTTTAGGGAGAACGAAAATGACCTAAATGTTCATCCAATGACACTAATACACCTATTGGATGCACAAGATTGGTTAAAAACCCTAATTGGACAAGATTAAGTGTAGGGAGGACGAAAATGACCTAAATTTTCATCCAATGACACAAAACACCTATTGGATGCACAAGATTGGTTAAAAACCCTAATTGGACAAGAATTAGCCAAGGTAGGACGAAAAGGACCTAAATGTTCATCCAATGACACAAAACACCTATTGGATGCACAATATTGGTTAAAAACCCTAATTGGACAAGATTAAGTAAAGGGAGGACGAAAATGACCTAAATATTCTTCCAATGAAACAAAACTCTGATTGGATGCACAAGATTGGTTAGAAACCATAATTGGACAAGATTAAGTTTAGGGAGGACGAAAATGACGTAAATGTTCATCCAATGACACAAAACACCTATTAGATGCACAAGATTCGTTAGAAACCCTAATTGGACAAGAATTAGCCTAGGGAGGACGAAAATGACCTAAATGTTTATCCAATGACACAAAACACCTATTAGATGCACAAGATTGGTTAAAAACCCTAATTGGACAAGAATTTGCCAAGGGAAGACGAAAATGACCTAATTGTTCATCCAATGACACAAAAACACCTATTGGATGCACAAGATTGGTTAGAAACCCTAATTGGACAAGAATTAGCCTAGGGAGGACGAAAATGACCTAAATGTTCATCCAATGACATAAAATACCTATTGGATGCACAAGATTGGCTAAAAACCCTAATTGGACAAGAATTAGCCTAGGGAGGACGAAAATGACCTAAATGTTCATCCAATGACACAAATACACCTATTGGATGCACAAGATTGGTTAAAAACCCTAATTGGACAAGAATTAGCCTAGGGAGGACTAAAATGACTTAATTGTTCATCCAATGACACAAAAACACCTATTGGATGCAAAAGATTTGTTAGAAACCCTAATTGGAAAAGATTAAGTTTAGGGAGGACGAAAATGACCTAATTGTTCATCCAATGACACAAAACACCTATTGGATGCAAAAGATTGGTTAGAAACCCTAATTTGACAAGCATAAGCCTAGGGAGGACGAAAATGACCTAAACGTTCATCCAATGACACTAAAACACCTATTTGATGCACAAGATTGGTTAGAAACCCTAATTGGACAAGCAAAAGCCTAGGGAGGACGAAAATGACCTAATTGTTCATCAAATGACACAAAACACCTATGGATGCACAAGATTGGTTAAAAACCCTAATTGGACAAGAATTAGCCTAGGGAGGACGAAAATGACCTAAATGTTCATCCAATGACACAAAACACCTATCGGATGCAAAAGATTGGTTAGAAACCCTAATTGGACAAGATAAAGTTTAGGGAGGACGAAAATGACCTAATTGTTCATCCAATGACACAAAACACCTATTGGATGCACAAGATTGGTTAAAAACCCTAATTGGACAAGATTAAGTGTAGGGAGGACGAAAATGACCTAAATGTTCATCGAATGACACAAAACACCAATTGGATGCACAAGATTGGTTAAAAATCCTAATTGGACAAGAATTAGCCTAGGGAGGACGAAAACGACCTAATTGTTCATCCAATGACACAAAAACACCTATTGGATGCACAAGATTGGTTAGAAACCCTAATTGGACAAGATTAAGTGTAGGGAGGACGTAAATGACCTAAATATTCTTCCAATGACACAAAAACACCTATTGGATGCACAAGATTGGTTAGAAACCCTAATTGGACAAGAATAAGCCTAGGGAGGACGAAAATGACCTAAATGTTCATCTAATGACACAAAACACCTATTGGATGCACAAGATTGGTCAGAAACCCTAATTGGACAAGATTAAGTTTAGGGAGAACGAAAATGACCTAATTGTTCATCCAATGACACAAAAACACCTATTGGATGCACAAGATTGGTTAAAAACCCTAATTGGACAAGATTAAGTGTAGGGAGGACGAAAATGACCTAAATTTTCATCCAATGACACAAAACACCTATTGGATGCACAAGATTGGTTAAAAACCCTAATTGGACAAGAATTAGCCAAGGGAAGACGAAAATGACCTAATTGTTCATCCAATGACACAAAAACACCTATTGGATGCACAAGATTGGTTAGAAACCCTAATTGGACAAGAATTAGCCTAGGGAGGACGAAAATGACCTAAATGTTCATCTAATAACACAAAACACCTATTGGATGCACAAGATTGGTCAGAAACCCTAATTGGACAAGATTAAGTTTAGGGAGAACGAAAATGACCTAATTGTTCATCCAATGACACAAAAACACCTATTGGATGCACAAGATTGGTTAAAAACCCTAATTGGACAAGATTAAGTGTAGGGAGGACGAAAATGACCTAAATTTTAATCCAATGACACAAAACACCTATTGGATGCACAAGATTGGTTAAAAACCCTAATTGGACAAGAATTAGCCTAGGGAGGACGAAAATGACCTAAATGTTCATCCAATGACACAAAACACCTATTGGATGCACAAGATTGGTTAAAAACCGTAATTGGAGAAGAATTAGCCTAGGGAGGACGAATGACCTAATTGTTCATCCAATGACACAAACACAACTATTGGATGCACAAGATTGGTTAGAAACCCTAATTGGACAAGCATAAGCCTAGGGAGGATGAAAATGACCTAAATATTCATCCAATGACACAAAACACCTATTGGATGCACAAGATTCGTTAAAAACCCTAATTGGACAAGAATAAGTGTAGGGAGGACGAAAATGACCTAAATGTTCATCCAATGACACAAAACACCTATTGGATGCACAAGATTGGTTAAAAACCCTAATTGGACAAGAATTAGCCTAGGGAGGACGAAAATGACCTAAATGTTCATCCAATGACACAAATACACCTATTGGATGCACAAGATTGGTTAAAAACCCTAATTGGACAAGAATTAGCCTAGGGAGGACGAAAATGACTTAATTGTTCATCCAATGACACAAAAACACCTATTGGATGCAAAAGATTTGTTAGATACCCTAATTGGACAAGATTAAGTTTAGGGAGGACGAAAATGACGTAAATGTTCATCCAATGACACAAAACACCTATTCGATGCACAAGATTGGTTAAAAACCCTAATTGGACAAGAATTAGACTAGGGAGTACAAAAATGACCTAAATGTTCATCTAATGACACAAAACACCTATCGGATGCAGAAGATTGGTTAAAAACCCTAATTGGACAAGATTAAGTTTAGGGAGGACGAAAATGACCTAATTGTTCATCCAATGACACAAAACACCTATTGGATGCACAAGATTGGTTAAAAACCCTAATTGGACAAGATTAAGTGTAGGGAGGACGAAAATGACCTAAATATTCTTCCAATGACACAAAAACACCGATTGGATGCACAAGATTGGTTAGAAACCCTAATTGGACAAGAATAAGCCTAGGGAGGACAAAAATGACCTAATTGTTCATCCAATGACACAAAACACCTATTGGATGCACAAGATTGGTTAAAAACCCTAATTGGACAAGATTAAGTGTAGGGAGGACGAAAATGACCTAAATGTTCATCGAATGACACAAAACACCAATTGGATGCACAAGATTGGTAAAAAACCCTAATTGGACAAGATTAAGTGTAGGGAGGACGAAAATGACCTAAATTTTCATCCAATGACACAAAACACCTATTGGATGCACAAGATTGATTAAAAACCCTAATTGGACAAGAATTAGCCTAGGGAGGAGGAAAATGACCTAAATGTTCATCCAATGACACAAAACACCTATTGGATGCACAAGATTGGTTAAAAACCCTAATTGGACAAGATTAAGTGTAGGGAGGACGAAAATGACCTAAATGTTCATCGAATGACACAAAACACCAATTGGATGCACAAGATTGGTAAAAAACCCTAATTGGACAAGAATTAGCCTAGGTAGGACGAAAAGGACCTAAATGTTCATCCAATGACACAAAACAACTATTGGATGCACAAGATTGGTTAAAAACATTAATTGGACAAGAATTAGCCTAGGGAGGAAGAAAATGACCGAATAGTTCATCCAATGACACAAAAACACATATTGGATGCACAAGATTGGTTAGATACCCTAATTGGACAAGATTAAGTTTAGGGAGGACGAAAATGACGTAAATGTTCATCCAATGACACAAAACACCTATTCGATGCACAAGATTGGTTAAAAACCCTAATTGGACAAGAATTAGCCTAGGGAGGACAAAAATGACCTAATTGTTCATCCAATGACACAAAACACCTATTGGATGCACAAGATTGGTTAGAAACCCTAATTGGACAAGAATTAGCCTAGGGAGGACGAAAATGACCTAAATGTTCATCGAATGACACAAAACACCAATTGGATGCACAAGATTGGTAAAAAACCCTAATTGGACAAGAATTAGCCTAGGTAGGACGAAAAGGACCTAAATGTTCATCCAATGACACAAAACAACTATTGGATGCACAAGATTGGTTAAAAACATTAATTGGACAAGAATTAGCTTAGGGAGGACGAAAATGACCGAATAGTTCATCCAATGACACAAAAACACATATTGGATGCACAAGATTGGTTAGATACCCTAATTGGACAAGATTAAGTTTAGGGAGGACGAAAATGACGTAAATGTTCATCCAATGACACAAAACACCTATTCGATGCACAAGATTGGTTAAAAACCCTAATTGGACAAGAATTAGCCTAGGGAGAACGAAAATGACCTAAATGTTCATCCAATAACACAAAACACCTATTAGATGCACAAGATTTGTTAAAAACCCTAATTGGACAAGAATTAGCCTAGGGAGGACGAAAATGACCTAAATGTTCATCTAATGACACAAAACACCTATCGGATGCAGAAGATTGGTTAGAAACCCTAATTGGACAAGATTAAGTTTAGGGAGGACGAAAATGACCTAATTGTTCATCCAATGACACAAAACACCTATTGGATGCACAAGATTGGTTAAAAACCCTAATTGGAAAGATTAAGTGTAGGGAGGACGAAAATGACCTAAATGTTCATCGAATGACACAAAACACCAATTGGATGCACAAGATTGGTAAAAACCCTAATTGGACAAGATTAAGTGTAGGGAGGACGAAAATGACCTAAATTTTCATCCAATGACACAAAACACCTATTGGATGCACAAGATTGGTTAAAAACCCTAATTGGACAAGAATTAGCCTAGGGAGGAGGGAAATGACCTAAATGTTCATCCAATGACACAAAACACCTATTGGATGCACAAGATTGGTTAAAAACCCTAATTGGACAAGAATTAGCCTAGGGAGTACAAAAATGACCTAATTGTTCATCCAATGACACAAAACACCTATGGATGCACAAGATTGGTTAGAAACCCTAATTGGACAAGAATTAGCCTAGGGAGGACGAAAATGACCTAAATGTTCATCTAATGACACAAAACACCTATCGGATGCAGAAGATTGGTTAGAAACCCTAATTGGACAAGATTAAGTTTAGGGAGGACGAAAATGACCTAAATGTTCATCGAATGACACAAAACACTAATTGGATGCACAAGATTGGTAAAAAACCCTAATTGGACAAGAATTAGCCTAGGTAGGACGAAAAGGACCTAAATGTTCATCCAATGACACAAAACAACTATTGGATGCACAAGATTGGTTAAAAACATTAATTGGACAAGAATTAGCCTAGGGAGGAGGGAAATGACCTAAATGTTCATCCAATGACACAAAAACACCTATTGGATACACAAGATTGGTTAGAAACCGTAATTGGACAAGATTAAGTTTAGGGAGGACGAAAAAGACCTAAATGTTCATCCAATGACACAAAAACACCTATTGGATGCACAAGATTGGTTAGAAACCTTAATTGGACAAGATTAAGTGTAGGGAGGATGAAAATGACCTAAATATTCATCCAATGACACAAAACACCTATTGGATGCAAAAGATTGGTTAGAAACCCTAATTGGACAAGAATTAGCTTAGGGAGGACGAAAATCACCTAATTGTTCATCTAATGACACAAAACACCTACCAAAGCACAAGATTGGTTAAAAACCCTAATTGGACAAGAATTAGCCTAGGGAGGATGAAAATGACCTAAATGTTCATCTAATGACACAAAACACCTATCCGATGCAGAAGATTGGTTAGAAACCCTAATTGGACAAGATTAAGTTTAGGGAGGACGAAAATGACCTAATTGTTCATCCAATGACACAAAACACCTATTGGATGCACAAGATTGGTTAAAAACCCTAATTGGACAAGATTAAGTGTAGGGAGGACGAAAATGACCTAAATGTTCATCGAATGACACAAAACACCTATTAGATGCACAAGATTGGTTAAAAACCCTAATTGGACAAGAATTAGCCTAGGGAGGAGGAAAATGACCTAAATGTTCATCCAATGACACAAAACACCTATTGGATGTACAAGATTGGTCAGAAACCCTAATTGGACAAGATTAAGTTTAGGGAGGACGAAAATGACGTAAATGTTCATCCAATGACACAAAACACCTACTAGATGCACAAGATTGGTTAAAAACCCTAATTGGACAAGAATTAGCCTAGGGAGTACAAAAATGACCTAATTGTTCATCCAATGACACAAAACACCTATTGGATGCACAAGATTGGTTAGAAACCCTAATTGGACAAGAATTAGCCTAGGGAGGACAAAAATGACCTAAATGTTCATCCAACGACACAAAACACCTATTAGATGCACAAGATTGGTTAAAAACCCTAATTGGACAAGAATTAGCCTAGGGAAGACGAAAATGACCTAATTGTTCATCCAATGACACAAAACACCTATTGGATGCACAAGATTGGTTAAAAACCCTAATTGGAAAGATTAAGTGTAGGGAGGACGAAAATGACCTAAATGTTCATCGAATGACACAAAACACCAATTGGATGCACAAGATTGGTAAAAACCCTAATTGGACAAGATTAAGTGTAGGGAGGACGAAAATGACCTAAATTTTCATCCAATGACACAAAACACCTATTGGATGCACAAGATTGGTTAAAAACCCTAATTGGACAAGAATTAGCCTAGGGAGGAGGGAAATGACCTAAATGTTCATCCAATGACACAAAACACCTATTGGATGCACAAGATTGGTTAAAAACCCTAATTGGACAAGAATTAGCCTAGGGAGTACAAAAATGACCTAATTGTTCATCCAATGACACAAAACACCTATGGATGCACAAGATTGGTTAGAAACCCTAATTGGACAAGAATTAGCCTAGGGAGGACGAAAATGACCTAAATGTTCATCTAATGACACAAAACACCTATCGGATGCAGAAGATTGGTTAGAAACCCTAATTGGACAAGATTAAGTTTAGGGAGGACGAAAATGACCTAAATGTTCATCGAATGACACAAAACACTAATTGGATGCACAAGATTGGTAAAAAACCCTAATTGGACAAGAATTAGCCTAGGTAGGACGAAAAGGACCTAAATGTTCATCCAATGACACAAAACAACTATTGGATGCACAAGATTGGTTAAAAACATTAATTGGACAAGAATTAGCCTAGGGAGGAGGGAAATGACCTAAATGTTCATCCAATGACACAAAAACACCTATTGGATACACAAGATTGGTTAGAAACCGTAATTGGACAAGATTAAGTTTAGGGAGGACGAAAAAGACCTAAATGTTCATCCAATGACACAAAAACACCTATTGGATGCACAAGATTGGTTAGAAACCTTAATTGGACAAGATTAAGTGTAAGGAGGACGAAAATGACCTAAATATTCATCCAATGACACAAAACACCTATTGGATGCAAAAGATTGGTTAGAAACCCTAATTGGACAAGAATTAGCTTAGGGAGGACGAAAATCACCTAATTGTTCATCTAATGACACAAAACACCTATCGAAGCACAAGATTGGTTAAAAACCCTAATTGGCAAAGAATTAGCCTAGGGAGGATGAAAATGACCTAAATGTTCATCTAATGACACAAAACACCTATCCGATGCAGAAGATTGGTTAGAAACCCTAATTGGACAAGATTAAGTTTAGGGAGGACGAAAATGACCTAATTGTTCATCCAATGACACAAAACACCTATTGGATGCACAAGATTGGTTAAAAACCCTAATTGGACAAGATTAAGTGTAGGGAGGACGAAAATGACCTAAATGTTCATCGAATGACACAAAACACCTATTAGATGCACAATATTGGTTAAAAACCCTAATTGGACAAGAATTAGCCTAGGGAGGAGGAAAATGACCTAAATGTTCATCCAATGACACAAAACACCTATTGGATGTACAAGATTGGTCAGCAACCCTAATTGGACAAGATTAAGTTTAGGGAGGACGAAAATGACGTAAATGTTCATCCAATGACACAAAACACCTACTAGATGCACAAGATTGGTTAAAAACCCTAATTGGACAAGAATTAGCCTAGGGAGTACAAAAATGACCTAATTGTTCATCCAATGACACAAAACACCTATTGGATGCACAAGATTGGTTAGAAACCCTAATTGGACAAGAATTAGCCTAGGGAGGACAAAAATGACCTAAATGTTCATCCAATGACACAAAACACCTATTAGATGCACAAGATTCGTTAAAAACCCTAATTGGACAAGAATTAGCCTAGGGAAGACGAAAATGACCTAATTGTTCATCCAATGACACAAAAACACCTATTGGATGCACAAGATTGGTTAAAAACCCTAATTGGACAAGAATTAGCCTAGGTAGGACGAAAAGGACCTACATGTTCATCCAATGACACAAAACACCTATTGGATGCACAAAATTGGTTAAAAACATTAATTGGACAAGAATTAGCCTAGGGAGGACGAAAATGACGTAATTGTTCATCCAATGACACAAAAACACCTATTGGATGCACAAGATTGGTTAGAAACCCTAATTGGACAAGAATTAGCCAAGGTAGGACGAAAAGGACCTAAATGTTCATCCAATGACACAAAACACCTATTGGATGCACAATATTGGTTAAAAACCCTAATTGGACAAGATTAAGTAAAGGGAGGACGAAAATGACCTAAATATTCTTCCAATGACACAAAACTCTGATTGGATGCACAAGATTGGTTAGAAACCATAATTGGACAAGATTAAGTTTAGGGAGGACGAAAATGACGTAAATGTTCATCCAATGACACAAAACACCTATTAGATGCACAAGATTCGTTAGAAACCCTAATTGGACAAGAATTAGCCTAGGGAGGACGAAAATGACCTAAATGTTTATCCAATGACACAAAACACCTATTAGATGCACAAGATTGGTTAAAAACCCTAATTGGACAAGAATTTGCCAAGGGAAGACGAAAATGACCTAATTGTTCATCCAATGACACAAAAACACCTATTGGATGCACAAGATTGGTTAGAAACCCTAATTGGACAAGAATTAGCCTAGGGAGGACGAAAATGACCTAAATGTTCATCCAATGACACAAAACACCTATTGGATGCACAAGATTGGTTAAAAACCCTAATTGGACAAGAATTAGCCTAGGGAGTACAAAAATGACCTAATTGTTCATCCAATGACACAAAACACCTATGGATACACAAGATTGGTTAGAAACCCTAATTGGACAAGAATTAGCCTAGGGAGGACGAAAATGACCTAAATGTTCAGCCAATGACACAAAACACCTATTAGATGCACAAGATTGGTTAAAAACCCTAATTGGACAAGAATTAGCCTAGGGAGGACGAAAATGACCTAAATGTTCATCTAATGACACAAAACACCTATCGGATGCAGAAGATTGGTTAGAAACCCTAATTGGACAAGATTAAGTTTAGGGAGGACGAAAATGACCTAATTGTTCATCCAATGACACAAAACACCTATTGGATGCACAAGATTGGTTAAAAACCCTAATTGGACAAGAATTAGCCTAGGTAGGACGAAAATGACCTAATTGTTCATCCAATGACACAAAAACACCTATTGGATGCAGAAGATTGGTTAGAAACCCTAGTTGGACAAGATTAAGTTTAGGGATGACAAAAATGACGTACATGTTCATCGAATGACACAAAACACCTATTGGATGCACAAGATTGGTGAAAAACCCTAATTGGACAAGAATTAGCCTAGGGAGGACGAAAATGTCCTAAATGTTCATCCAATGACACTAAAACACCTATTGGATGCACAAGATTGGTTAGAAACCCTAATTGGACAAGAATTAGCCTAGGGAGGACGAAAATGACCTAATTGTTCATCGAATGACACAAATACACCTATTGGATGCACAAGATTGGTTAAAAACCCTAATTGGACAAGAATTAGCCTACGGAGGACAAAAATGACCTAATTGTTCATCCAATGACACAAAAACACCTATTGGATGTAGAAGATTGGTTAGAAAACCTAGTTGGACAAGATTAAGTTTAGGGAGGACAAAAATTGACGTAAATCTTCATCGAATGACACAAAACACCTATTGGATGCACAAGATTGGTGAAAAACCCTAATTGGACAAGAAGTAGCCTAGGGAGGACGAAAATGACCTAATTGTTCATCCAATGACACAAAAACACCTATTGGATGCAAAAGATTGGTTAGAAACCCTAATTGGACAAGATTAAGTTTAGGGAGGACGAAAATGACCTAATTGTTCATCCAATGACACAAAACACCTATTGGATGCACAAGATTGGTTAAAAACCCTAATTGGACAAGATTAAGTGTAGGGAGGACGAAAATGACCTAAATGTTCATCGAATGACACAAAACACCAATTGGACGCACAAGATTGGTAAAAAACCCTAATTGGACAAGATTAAGTGTAGGGAGGACGAAAATGACCTAAATTTTCATCCAATGACACAAAACACCTATTGGATGCACAAGATTGATTAAAAACCCTAATTGGACAAGAATTAGCCTAGGGAGGAGGAAAATGACCTAAATGTTCATCCAATGACACAAAACACCTATTGGATGCACAAGATTGGTTAAAAACCCTAATTGGACAAGAATTAGCCTAGGGAGTACAAAAATGACCTAATTGTTCATCCAATGGCACAAAACACCTATGGATGCACAAGATTGGTTAGAAACCCTAATTGGACAAGAATTAGCCTAGGGAGGACGAAAATGACCTAAATGTTCATCCAATGACACAAAACACCTATTAGATGCACAAGATTGGTTAAAAACCCTAATTGGACAAGAATTACTCTAGGGAGGACGAAAATGACCTAAATGTTCATCTAATGACACAAAACACCTATCGGATGCAGAAGATTGGTTAGAAACCCTAATTGGACAAGATTAAGTTTAGGGAGGACGAAAATGACCTAAATGTTCATCTAATGACACAAAACACTTATTGGATGCACAAGATTGGTCAGAAACCCTAATTGGACAAGATTAAGTTTAGGGAGAACGAAAATGACCTTAATGTTCATCCAATGACACTAATACACCTATTGGATGCACAAGATTGGTTAAAAACCCTAATTGGACAAGATTAAGTGTAGGGAGGACGAAAATGACCTAAATTTTCATGCAATGACACAAAACACCTATTGGATGCACAAGATTGGTTAAAAACCCTAATTGGACAAGAATTAGCCTAGGGAGGAGGAAAATTACCTAAATGTTCATCCAATGACACAAAACACCTATTGGATGCACAAGATTGGTTAAAAACCCTAATTGGACAAGAATTTGCCAATGGAAGACGAAAATGACCTAATTGTTCATCCAATGACACAAAAACACCTATTGGATGCACAAGATTGGTTAGAAACCCTAATTGGACAAGAATTAGCCTAGGGAGGACGAAAATGACCTAAATGTTCATCCAATGACACAAAACACCTATTGGATGCACAAGATTGGTTAAAAACCCTAATTGGACAAGAATTAGCCTAGGGAGGACGGAAATGACTTAATTGTTCATCCAATGACACAAAAACACCTATTGGATGCAAAAGATTTGTTAGAAACCCTAATTGGAAAAGATTAAGTTTAGGGAGGACGAAAATGACCTAATTGTTCATCCAATGACACAAAACACCTATTGGATGCAAAAGATTGGTTAGAAACCCAAATTGGACAAGCATAAGCCTAGGGAGGACGAAAATGACCTAATTGTTCATCAAATGACACAAAACACCTATGGATGCACAAGATTGGTTAAAAACCCTAATTGGACAAGAATTAGCCTAGGGAGGACGAAAATGACCTAAATGTTCATCCAATGACACAAAACACCTATCGGATGCAAAAGATTGGTTAGAAACCCTAATTGGACAAGATAAAGTTTAGGGAGGACGAAAATGACCTAATTGTTCATCCAATGACACAAAACACCTATTGGATGCACAAGATTGGTTAAAAACCCTAATTGGACAAGATTAAGTGTAGGGAGGACGAAAATGACCTAAATGTTCATCGAATGACACAAAACACCAATTGGATGCACAAGATTGGTAAAAAACCCTAATTGGACAAGAATTCGCCTAGGTAGGACGAAAAGGACCTAAATGTTCATCCAATGACACAAAACAACTATTGGATGCACAAGATTGGTTAAAAACATTAATTGGACAAGAATTAGCCTAAGGAGGAAGAAAATGACCGAATAGTTCATCCAATGACACAAAAACACATATTGGATGCACAAGATTGGTTAGATACCCTAATTGGACAAGATTAAGTTTAGGGAGGACGAAAATGACGTAAATGTTCATCCAATGACACAAAACACCTATTCGATGCACAAGATTGGTTAAAAACCCTAATTGGACAAGAATTAGCCTAGGGAGTACAAAAATGACCTAATTGTTCATCCAATGACACAAAACACCTATTGGATGCACAAGATTGGTTAGAAACCCTAATTGGACAAGAATTAGCCTAGGGAGGACGAAAATGACCTAAATGTTCATCGAATGACACAAAACACCAATTGGATGCACAAGATTGGTAAAAAACCCTAATTGGACAAGAATTAGCCTAGGTAGGACGAAAAGGACCTAAATGTTCATCCAATGACACAAAACAACTATTGGATGCACAAGATTGGTTAAAAACATTAATTGGACAAGAATTAGCCTAGGGAGGACGAAAAGGACCTAAATGTTCATCCAATGACACAAAAACACCTATTGGATGCACAAGATTGGTTAAAAACCCTAATTGGACAAGAATTACTCTAGGGAGGACGAAAATGACCTAAATGTTCATCTAATGACACAAAACACCTATCGGATGCAGAAGATTGGTTAGAAACCCTAATTGGACAAGATTAAGTTTAGGGAGGACGAAAATGACCTAAATGTTCATCTAATGACACAAAACACCTATTAGATGCACAAGATTGGTTAGAAACCCTAATTGGACAAGAATTAGCCTAGGGAGGACGAAAATGACCTAAATGTTCATCCAATGACACAAAACACCTATTAGATGCACAAGATTGGTTAGAAAACCTAATTGGACAAGAATTTGCCAATGGAAGACGAAAATGACCTAATTGTTCATCCAATGACACAAAAACACCTATTGGATGCACAAGATTGGTTAGAAACCCTAATTGGACAAGAATTAGCCTAGGGAGGACGAAAATGACCTAAATGTTCATCCAATGACACAAAAAACCTATTGGATGCACAAGATTGGCTAAAAACCCTAATTGGACAAGAATTAGCCTAGGGAGGACGAAAATGACCTAAATGTTCATCCAATGACACAAATACACCTATTGGATGCACAAGATTGGTTAAAAACCCTAATTGGACAAGAATTAGCCTAGGGAGGACTAAAATGACTTAATTGTTCATCCAATGACACAAAAACACCTATTGGATGCAAAAGATTTGTTAGAAACCCTAATTGGAAAAGATTAAGTTTAGGGAGGACGAAAATGACCTAATTGTTCATCCAATGACACAAAACACCTATTGGATGCAAAAGATTGGTTAGAAACCCTAATTTGACAAGCATAAGCCTAGGGAGGACGAAAATGACCTAAACGTTCATCCAATGACACTAAAACACCTATTTGATGCACAAGATTGGTTAGAAACCCTAATTGGACAAGCAAAAGCCTAGGGAGGACGAAAATGACCTAATTGTTCATCAAATAACACAAAACACCTATGGATGCCCAAGATTGGTTAAAAACCCTAATTGGACAAGAATTAGCCTAGGGAGGACGAAAATGACCTAAATGTTCATCCAATGACACAAAACACCTATCGGATGCAAAAGATTGGTTAGAAACCCTAATTGGACAAGATAAAGTTTAGGGAGGACGAAAATGACCTAATTGTTCATCCAATGACACAAAACACCTATTGGATGCACAAATTGGTTAAAAACCCTAATTGGACAAGATTAAGTGTAGGGAGAAAGAAAATGACCTAAATGTTCATCGAATGACACAAAACACCAATTGGATGCACAAGATTGGTAAAAAACCCTAATTGGACAAGAATTAGCCTAGGTAGGACGAAAAGGACCTAAATGTTCATCCAATGACACAAAACAACTATTGGATGCACAAGATTGGTTAAAAACATTAATTGGACAAGAATTAGCCTAGGGAGGAAGAAAATGACCGAATAGTTCATCCAATGACACAAAAACACATATTGGATGCACAAGATTGGTTAGATACCCTAATTGGACAAGATTAAGTTTAGGGAGGACGAAAATGACGTAAATGTTCATCCAATGACACAAAACACCTATTCGATGCACAAGATTGGTTAAAAACCCTAATTGGACAAGAATTAGCCTAGGGAGTACAAAAATGACCTAAATGTTCATCCAATGACACAAAACACCTATTGGATGCACAAGATTGGTTAGAAACCCTAATTGGACAAGAATTAGCCTAGGGAGGACGAAAATGACCTAAATGTTCATCGAATGACACAAAACACCAATTGGATGCACAAGATTGGTAAAAAACCCTAATTGGACAAGAATTAGCCTAGGTAGGACGAAAAGGACCTAAATGTTCATCCAATGACACAAAACAACTATTGGATGCACAAGATTGGTTAAAAACATTAATTGGACAAGAATTAGCTTAGGGAGGACGAAAATGACCGAATAGTTCATCCAATGACACAAAAACACATATTGGATGCACAAGATTGGTTAGATACCCTAATTGGACAAGATTAAGTTTAGGGAGGACGAAAATGACGTAAATGTTCATCCAATGACACAAAACACCTATTCGATGCACAAGATTGGTTAAAAACCCTAATTGGACAAGAATTAGCCTAGGGAGTACAAAAATGACCTAATTGTTCATCCAATGACACAAAACACCTATTGGATGCACAAGATTGGTTAGAAACCCTAATTGGACAAGAATTAGCCTAGGGAGGACGAAAATGACCTAAATGTTCATCCAATGACACAAAACACCAATTGGATGCACAAGATTGGTTAAAAACCCTAATTGGACAAGATTAAGTGAAGGGAGGACGAAAATGACCTAAATATTCTTCCAATGACACAAAAACACCGATTGGATGCACAAGATTGGTTAGAAACCCTAATTGGACAAGATTAAGTGTAGGGAGGACGAAAATTACCTAAATGTTCATCCAATGACACAAAACACCTATTGGATGCACAAGATTGGTTAAAAACCCTAATTGGACAAGAATTAGCCTAGGGAGGACGAAAATGACCTAATTGTTCATCCAATGACACAAAACACCTCTTGGATGCACAAGATTGGTTAGAAACCCTAATTGAACAAGAATTAGCCTAGGGAGGACGAAAATGACCTAATTGTTCATCCAATGACACAAAAACACGTATTGGATGCACAAGATTGTGTAGAAACCCTAATTGGTCAACATTAAGTTTAGGGAGGACGCAAATGACGTAAATGTTCATGCAATGACACAAAACACCTATTGGATGCACAAGATTGGTTAGAAACCCTAATTGGACAAGAATTAGCCTAGGGAGGACGAAAATGACCTAAATGTTCATCCAATGACACAAAACACCTATTGGATGCACAAGATTGGTTAAAAACCCTAATTGGACAAGAATTAGCCTAGCTAGGACGAAAAGGACCTAAATGTTCATCCAATGACACAAAACACCTATTGGATGCACAAGATTTGGTTAAAAACATTAATTGGACAAGAATTAGCCTAGGGAGGACGAAAATGACCTAATTGTTCATCCAATGACACAAAAACACCTATTGGATGCACAAGATTGGTTAGAAACCCTAATTGGACAAGAATTAGCCTAGGGAGTACAAAAATGACCTAATTGTTCATCCAATGACACAAAACACCTATTGAATGCACAAGATTGGTTAGAAACCCTAATTGGACAAGAATTAGCCTAGGGAGGACGAAAATGACCTAAATGTTCATCCAATGACACAAAACACCTATTGGATGCACAAGATTGGTTAAAAACCCTAATTGGACAAGAATTAGCCTAGGGAGGACGGAAATGACTTAATTGTTCATCCAATGACACAAAAACACCTATTGGATGCAAAAGATTTGTTAGAAACCCTAATTGGAAAAGATTAAGTTTAGGGAGGACGAAAATGACCTAATTGTTCATCCAATGACACAAAACACCTATTGGATGCAAAAGATTGGTTAGAAACCCAAATTGGACAAGCATAAGCCTAGGGAGGACGAAAATGACCTAATTGTTCATCAAATGACACAAAACACCTATGGATGCACAAGATTGGTTAAAAACCCTAATTGGACAAGAATTAGCCTAGGGAGGACGAAAATGACCTAAATGTTCATCTAATGACACAAAACACCTATCGGATGCAGAAGATTGGTTAGAAACCCTAATTGGACAAGAATAAGTTTAGGGAGGACGAAAATGACCTAATTGTTCATCCAATGACACAAAACACCTATTGGATGCACAAGATTGGTTAAAAACCCTAATTGGACAAGATTAAGTGTAGGGAGGACGAAAATGACCTAAATGTTCATCGAATGACACAAAACACCAATTGGATGCACAAGATTGGTAAAAAACCCTAATTGGACAAGATTAAGTGTAGGGAGGACGAAAATGACCTAAATTTTCATCCAATGACACAAAACACCTATTGGATGCACAAGATTGATTAAAAACCCTAATTGGACAAGAATTAGCCTAGGGAGGAGGAAAATGACCTAAATGTTCATCCAATGACACAAAACACCTATTGGATGCACAAGATTGGTTAAAAACCCTAATTGGACAAGATTAAGTGTAGGGAGGACGAAAATGACCTAAATGTTCATCCAATGACACAAAACATCTATTGGATGCACAAGATTGGTTAAAAACCCTAATTGGACAAGAATTAGCCTAGGGAGGACGAAAATGACCTAATTGTTCATCCAATGACACAAAAACACCTATTGGATGCACAAGATTGGTTAGAAACCCCAATTGGACAAGATTAAGATTAGGGAGGACGAAATTGACCTAATTGTTCATCCAATGACACAAAACACCTTTTGGATGCACAAGATTGGTTAAAAACGCTAATTGGACAAGAATTAGCCTAGGGAGGACGAAAATGACCTAATTGTTCATCCAATGACACAAAAACACCTATTGGATGCACAAGATTGGTTAGAAACCCTAATTGGACAAGAATTAGCCTAGGGAGGACGAAAATGACCTAAATGTTCATCCAATGACACAAAACACCTATTGGATGCACAAGATTGGTTAAAAACCCTAATTGGACAAGAATTAGTCTAGGGAGGGCGAAAATGACCTAATTGTTCATCCAATGACACAAACAACCTATTGGATGCACAAGATTGGTTAGAAACCCTAATTGAACAAGAATTAGCCTAGGGAGGACGAAAATGACCTAATTGTTCATCCAATGACACAAAAACACGTGTTGGATGCACAAGATTGTGTAGAAACCCTAATTGGTCAACATTAAGTTTAGGGAGGACGCAAATGACGTAAATGTTCATGCAATGACACAAAACACCTATTGGATGCACAAGATTGGTTAAAAACCCTAATTGGACAAGAATTAGTCTAGGGAGGACGAAAATGACCTAATTGTTCATCCAATGACACAAAAACACCTATTGGAAGCAGAAGATTGGTTAGAAACCCTAATTGGACAATATTAAATTTAGGGAGGACGAAAATGACCTAAATGTTCAATCAATGACACAAAACACCTATTGGATGCACAAGATTGGTTAAAAACCATAATTGGACAAGAATTAGCCTAGGGAGGACGAAAATGACCTAATTGTTCATCCAATGACACAAAACCACCTATTGGATGCACAAGATTGGTTAGAAACCCTAATTGGACAAGAATTAGCCTAGGTAGGACGAAAAGGACCTAAATGTTCATCCAATGACACAAATCACCTATTGGATGCACAAGATTGGTTAAAAACCCTAATTGGACAAGATTAAGTGAAGGGAGGACGAAAATGACCTAAATATTCTTCCAATGACACAAAACACCGATTGGATGCACAAGATTGGTTAGAAACCCTAATTGGACAAGATTAAGTTTAGGGAGGACGAAAATGACGTAAATGTTCATCCAATGACACAAAACACCTATTAGATGCACAAGATTGGTTAAAAACCCTAATTGGACAAGAATTAGCCTAGGGAGTACAAAAATGACCTAATTGTTCATCCAATGACACAAAACACCTATTGGATGCACAAGATTGGTTAGAAACCCTAATTGGACAAGAATTAGCCTAGGGAGGACGAAAATGACCTAAATGTTCATCGAATGACACAAAACACCAATTGGATGCACAAGATTGGTAAAAAACCCTAATTGGACAAGAATTAGCCTAGGGAGGACGAAAAGGACCTAAATGTTCATCCAATGACACAAAACAACTATTGGATGCACAAGATTGGTTAAAAACATTAATTGGACAAGAATTAGCCTAGGGAGGACGAAAAGGACCTAAATGTTCATCCAATGACACAAAAACACCTATTGGATGCACAAGATTGGTTAGAAACCCTAATTGGACAAGAATTAGCCTAGGGAGGACGAAAATGACCTAAATGTTCATCCAATGACACAAAACACCTATTAGATGCACAAGATTGGTTAGAAAACCTAATTGGACAAGAATTTGCCAATGGAAGACGAAAATGACCTAATTGTTCATCCAATGACACAAAAACACCTATTGGATGCACAAGATTGGTTGGAAACCCTAATTGGACAAGAATTAGCCTAGGGAGGACGAAAATGACCTAAATGTTCATCCAATGACACAAAACACCTATTGGATGCACAAGATTGGTTAAAAACCCTAATTGGACAAGAATTAGCCTAGGGAGGACGAAAATGACCTAAATATTCATCCAATGACACAAAACACCTATTGGATGCACAAGATTGGTTAAAAACCCTAATTGGACAAGAATTAGCCTAGGGAGGACGAAAATGACTTAATTGTTCATCCAATGACACAAAAACACCTATTGGATGCAAAAGATTTGTTCGAAACCCTATTTGGAAAAGATTAAGTTTAGGGAGGACGAAAATGACCTAATTGTTCATCCAATGACACAAAACACCTATTGGATGCAAAAGATTGGTTAGAAACCCTAATTTGACAACCATAAGCCTAGGGAGGACTAAAATGACCTAAATGTTCATCCAATGACACTAATACACCTATTGGATGCACAAGATTGGTTAAAAACCCTAATTGGACAAGAATTAGCCTAGGGAGGATGAAAATGACTTAATTGTTCATCCAATGACACAAAAACACGTATTGGATGCAAAAGATTTGTTACAAACCCTAATTGGAAAAGATTAAGTTTAGGGAGGACGAAAATGACCTAATTGTTCATCCAATGACACAAAACACCTATTGGATGCAAAAGATTGGTTAGAAACCCTAATTTGACAAGCATAAGCCTAGGGAGGACGAAAATGACCTAAATGTTCATCTAATGACACAAAACACCTATCGGATGCAGAAGATTGGTTAGAAACCCTAATTGGACAAGATTAAGTTTAGGGAGGACGAAAATGACCTAATTGTTCATCCAATGACACAAAACACCAATTGGATGCACAAGATTGGTTAAAATACTAATTGGACAAGATTAAGTATAGGGAGGACGAAAATGACCTAAATGTTCATCCAATGACACAAAACACCAATTGGATGCACAAGATTGGTAAAAAAACCCTAATTGGACAAGAATTAGCCTAGGTAGGACGAAAAGGACCTAAATGTTCATCCAATGACACAAAACAACTATTGGATGCACAAGATTGGTTAAAAACATTAATTGTACAAGAATTAGCCTAGGGAGGACGAAAATGACCGAATAGTTCATCCAATGAAACAAAAACACATATTGCATGCACAAGATTGGTTAGATACCCTAATTGGACAAGATTAAGTTTAGGGAGGACGAAAATGACCTAAATGTTCATCCAATGACACAAAACACCTATTCGATGCACAAGATTGGTTAAAAACCCTAATTGGACAAGAATTAGCCTAGGGAGGACGAAAATGACCTAAATGTTCATCCAATAACACAAAACACCTATTAGATGCACAAGATTGGTTAAAAACCCTAATTGGACAAGAATTAGCCTAGGGAGGACGAAAATGACCTAAATGTTCATCTAATGACACAAAACACCTATCGGATGCAGAAGATTGGTTAGAAACCCTAATTGGACAAGATTATGTTTAGGGAGGACGAAAATGACCTAAT